>JAUZNK010083753.1:0-12994 GCA_035046665.1 Euphysa ruthae | reverse complement strand
ACGCTAATCCGGTTCCAAGTGAACTGACCACGTCAGACACCAAATTGGTATTTCGTAACTTCCATATTTTTGGATATAATATATTTTTTTCCCAAATATAATCGAAAAATTTATTTTTATTTCTAACTCAGAATGACGACAAAAATTTTTTAACAGTAAGCAGCCATATCAAAATATGTTAGGTTTCATTTCAAGCATTTAAAACATAATGCTTTGGTCTTCTCATTAACTGAATCAGTTTCCTCTGTTTTAATCTGAGTCTGCTAAGCGGTGTGTAATATATTGAGTTGGACAGGATAAGGATTAATGGGATTTTAACAGCTAAGAACACAAACTATCAATAGAGTTGTCTTATCTTATAAAACACCATTTAGAACCGATCTCATCTAAAGATAATACCACACATATAAAAATGTAATGTAAATATAACACGGTGTGCCTTCAGATTTAACATGCCTCAATTTCTAGCATGCCTACATGTTATTAAATATGGTGTGCTATCAAAATTGGATGGCCATCTTATATGGCGTGCCATCAGAATTTAGCGTGCCTCTATATTTGGCATGTCATCAGAACTTGGTGTGTAATACGCAATTATAAGCGGCAATTAAAATCTCTCTGAGCCACAGTAATAAATCAAGTTATGTATTTAAAAGGGAAAAATAAACCACAAAAACTTGTTCAATTCTGAATTTGGATACTGAAAGATATTCGATTTTTTTTTATAGACAGATAGATAAATTTTAAACAAAGTTTGGTGGTAAAAGTAAGGCATTTCTAATACCTACTTGTGCATGAAATTTCAGAAAATTAAGGAGGCAAAGTATCTTGGAATTATTATCCACAAAAAACTTTCATGAAGACCTCACGCTAGTTGCATTGTTAAAAATACAAAGGAACGTCCTCCAGAGACACTTGTGTACCTATAGTCACGAAATCAAAAATCAATGTTATATAACCTACATCAGACCAATCGTTGAATTTATGTCACCAATGTGGGAACCGATCAATTAATGCAATGTGGGAACCGATCAATTAATGCAATGTGGGAACCGATCAATTAATGCAATAGACATCTTAGCGATAAATTGGTGATGGTTCAACATAAAGCAGCACGTTTCATACTCTCAGACTGGAGGCATTCCAGCAGCCCCACAAGAATGCTGAATTGCAGTTACATTCGTTGGAACAACGCCGCACCGACACAAGGGTCAAATTCATGCAAAAGTATGCAAACTGCCAACTCGATTTACTTGTGGGATTCGCTCTCACAAAAAGGGTGTATGCTTGGTCACTGCTATAATTTCTTTGGTGACTATGAAGAGTTTCAAGTAATCTATAGTCTATGGCAAACAACTGATTCAGCCACATTGGTTAGTTTTGCAGCAGACGGTCCAACATTTGTCGAACTTATTGCTTCAAATATAGAAACTTTAAGGTGACATTCTTATACTGCCTGAGAATAATCAAGTTACCTCCATGAGTGTAAAGAGACATTAGACTTCAAAACTGTTTTAGCGTTGGGTGACTTTGTGGAAAACTTTGCACTTGTGGTACAAGACAAAATTCAAAATTATCACTGGAACACACAGCAATGTTCTTTGTACCCTTTTTAAAGATGGAGATCAGTTGAAACACAAGTCACATTGTTATATTTCAGATAATAAAACACACGATATAAAATTTGTCTATGAAATTAAAAAATCCATTATTACAGAGATTAAAACAAACAATTCATGATCTAGAAAAAATTATATATTTCAGATGGGTGGGCAGGGTAAAAAAAAATTTGTATAACTTTTGTACTTTAAAAAGAGACTTTGATATATCGGTAAAATGGAACCTCTTTGCCAAGTCCCATGGAAAGTGTCCTTATGACGGCAACGGAGGGACAGTTCAGCAGTTTACAGGTCAGAAATGTTTGAAAAAGACGTATAAAGATCATATTTTAACTGCTGAAGATATGTTTAGTTTTAGTATTGCAAATATTTTAAACATTAAAATTATTTACATCAAAGAAGATGATTTAGTAGCATCTCAAGAAGAATAAAAACCAACGTATGAAGGAGTCAAAACAATTCCAGGTACAAAAAGCTTCTGTCAGTTTGTTTATTTGGGTGGAAATAAAATTGCAGCTAAATGCTGCAGCTCTGATAAATGCTTTACCATTACACATAAATTTCTTGTTAAACCACAAGTATTATCTGTAAATTTATGAGCATACAGAGCTGTTGTTTACAAAAGAAGTTGGTAGGTAGAATTAATAGTAGAAAGTAAAAATAAGAAGAAAAAGATGTAAAAATCAAGTTTCTACATCCCAATGGTCCTGCAAACTATTTTATCTGGCCTCAAGGAGAAGACTTTTGCTACATCCCTAACACAAATATTTTTGTAACAATTTCAGTTCATCAAGCAAGCTCAAGTTCAGAAAGGAATTACGTAGTAGTCACTGAAGATCTACACCATATTCAAAATAGTTGGCATCAGTACCAACAAGAAAAAATATTAAATATTGTATTTTATTATTAGAACTAAAATTTATAAATAGTTTTTAAACAAAAAATTAAAATTCATCAAAAAATCTTTACATAATAAAATGCTTAGTTTTGTGTCTCAAACACTTTTCTCTAACATGAAGAAACTTTTTTTGGAGTTGGATAATAAGTTATAAAAACTTTTTAAAGCAAAATAAAAAAAAAATAATAAGACCAGGAGTTTTTCGCTTTTATCCCTTGAAGTGATCAAAAAAGTAAATAATACGAAAATAAATTATTTTAAAAAATTGTTTTGAGAGTTTCTAAGTTTGTTTTTTGGAATCTACATGCAAAAACACATTAAATTCATGTTTTCATATTTTTCCAGTGATTATTGCTCAAGTAATTAGAGAAAACGCTATGAAAACAGTCGGAAAAAATGCCAGAAACCGGGTCACTTTTCAAATATCCTTAACTCGGAGACCGGTGGTCAGCTTGAGCTGAAATTTTGGCTGAGTTGTTTGTTTATGAATATCTATCTACTATATGCCTAAAAATAAAAGAAATATGAGGATACATGGTTCAAAACAGTCTAAATTTTGATTGATTTGATGTGGAATTACCGTTCAGCAAGTTCTCTATCCACATCGTCAAGCATCACTTGTTTTTTAATGATCTCGCTCCTTAATGTCTTTTCCTCCATTAACAATTCGTACATTTCTAACTCGCTTATAAACATTTCTGGTGAGCGTGCTTTCAAATTCGCCTCTAACACGTGAATTTTTTTCAAAAGAATAGATTTTTCAATGTCCCAATTGCACTTAAAGTTTGCAACTTCGAGAAACTTTTCTATTTCAGTTCGAGGCAGATTACAGAAGTCTAAAGTATTTAACAGAAAGTCATTGTCTTTTTTATGTTCTTGTTGATTTATTGCTGGACGCGATACACCAGAACATGTTTGGGATATCCTATTATTGTCTTTAGCCATATCATTGTTTCTAGCTTCATATTTAATATCTTTCCTACCTTTTTTATAGCAAAATGACGCGTTGATTGTATTACTTATACCGTGTTTATTAGTGAATAAATATGACATCCCTTTATCATCCGCAGATGCGCAGAAGAAATTTAAGACTTTATCACGGTTCTCGTTGGAAACAACGTCCACAAACGCCATTAAAGTTACAACCTCGTTTGGAAATGTGGGTGTTAAAATATGCACATGTTTCACAGCAACAGAAGGTAGTAAGTCAGTTATTAGTTTTTTTATTTCTCCAGGCTCGGTTTTATTTGGTAAAGATTTTAAAACAAACTTCCCCTCCTGATAAAGTTGACTTTCATCAACATTTTGATTCATTTTATTTACTATGTAGTTTTTTTTTCCCTAAAATAGTAAGAAGTTTGTGCAAATGGTTTAAGATGAAATAATGACAAAGTACTAAAAGGAAAAGATCAAGATCAGTAAAGGAAAAGTAAATCGTTAAAGAGCCATATGAGTAATGAAAAATGCCTACCATGGCTCTCGAAATTTCACAGTTTTTCAAATCAAAAAAAAAAAAAAGTAATAAATATTAAATTTACTTTGGAAACGAATATAACGTAGGTCCAATTGAGTTTGAGAAAATATGCTAGTTAATTATAAGCAATAGCTTTCAGAAAAAAATTCTGATAAACATTTTTAGCTCCTATTTGTTAACTTTAGCAGATAGAAAACTTAAGGTGTCAATCAGTTACTAAAAAAGCAAAAAAAAAAAATTATCAAAACGCAACATTCAATTGGAAATTCATCGACAGTCATTTTATTAATGAAAATTTTAAATGGCTGACATGCTACAATGGTTATTAATTACATTTTCTAAAATTTTCAAAAAATTCAAATGTTATTGTAGATCAACATTTACCCACCTAGAGGGTCATGAGAAAGATCGGGACTGTCAAAAATCCAAGATTTAAAAAAATGAATGATTAAGTTTAAGTGAATAATAGACCTCTGTAAATATAACTATTAAATAAGCACAAAAGTTGGTTTAAAATTTTTATATTAATCTAATATTTCATGAATGCGTAATCACGTCTAATTACTTAGAAAGAACTTTTTTTTTCAAAAAACCGGTCTCTGGAATAAACAAACTAAAGAATTTAAGTAAAACCAGAAACGTTAAACTTATAACGTAAGATTTTCCATTTTAGACCAAACATAAAAAAAAAAAAAAAATAAGACTTCTTTTTGCATGTTGTATAAAAGCTAATGAACAGTTCCGAGACAATTAAAGATTCACTGAACACAAAAATATACCAGATCTTTAATGTTAAAAGTTTATTCAATGGGATTTCTTCCCTTAACGCAAAAAAATATTAGAAAAAAATTCAGACTTTAATTTTGAGAAATTGACAAGAGTTGTAAAGAAGATTTAACTGTTGCTAGGAAGCAAGAAATTCAAATTCCGTATGTATATTTTGCAGACCAGATTATTAAATTAATTTCACAAAGTTGAACTCTCTTATTGAAATCAAACTAGTATTTTATTCAGAATAAGATGTTTAACGTTCGAATTAGCAAAAATTTGAATGATAAGGATTCGAACCAGAGAGGATTAGTTGACTGCATGTAGTTAACAGATATATTTTGTGATGTTTTATGAGTTGTTATTTCCCAGGATTGCATTTCATATTTGCTTATACATTTACTCACTATATCTAGACAAATTTAAATATTCATAGAATTTGATAATAGTCCTCAAAAAACGATAAAGAAACTTGTTTCTAGCAGGGATGCTAACGAAAATGTTAGTATCCCTGCTAGAAGATATTACTAAAATTAGCTTGTTAAATTTATTTGGAAATAGGGACAGGAAATAAAACAGCTCTGTTTGATATATAGTCCAACACAATTGATGATCAACTTACTTATTTGGTTGCTTGCCTAACTTGTGTACTTGCTTACTTACTTGCTTACTTACATACTTACCATTGTTACATGCATTAACACGTAGTGACAAAAAAAGCAGTTTTTTTTTGTTATTAGCAAATCAAAATGTATTGATACCTTTATATCAGATAGTAGATTTTCAGACGCAGAAAATTTACTTGGTAAAGGAATTTAAGTATCCAACACTTCTAACACCTCCTTTACATACTGTAAAAATGGTGTTAGAAGAGTTTGTATGTAATTTATATGGAGTCGAAGATGAGTCAGACATCAGAGCATATAATGGAGGAATCAGTTGGTAAAGGTTGGATCAATGAAAACGATCGTTTCACTGGACATCTAAATAGTCTGCTCCAGATTCGATTTTGTAATTTTTGTCTTGCCAATGTACGAAAAGTAAATGTCAACCCTTGTATGCAGCTGTTATGTGATTAATCTTCATGCACAGATCTATGAGGATGTGAGAATTGTGGAAATCATTCTGAACTGAATGGTGATAGCAGTAGCTCAGAAGATCAAAACTCCAATGAAGATTCAAGCTTGTCTGAATATGTTTGACAATGACGAAGATAAAATAAACTAATATGAAGTCTTGCATATAATAATTATTCAGATTAATTTGTATCTGGTTAATATTCTACAAACGACTTAACATGTATAAAAGGTCTTAAAATTAGTATACAAAATGTATAATAATATACCCAATTTTTAACTTTGTTTCAATTCATTAAATAATCATGAAAATTTGAAGTCATTTTAATGAGGAATTAGTAAAATACAACTTTGTGAAATTAATTGAATAATCTGGTCTGCAAAATATATATGCTTAATATAGCGTTATTTATAAGTATTTTCATTAAAATATCATGTTATCATATATTTTTAAATATATGATATAAATAAAAAATCTTATTTCAGCTGAGCAAAGTAAGTGTCAATAGAATTAGTGGAATAACTTTTCCTTTATTCCGGTCTGCAAAATAGACATTTAACATAAACCCAGAATACCCCATTTTTTCAACCGTAAACATTAATTCTGGTAATTTTATTTCGTTTTTTAATGTTAATTTTGAAGAATATTCATTTTTGAAGTATTTTTGTACTATATGAATAGATAGCAAAAAAATCGCTAAAAATCATAAAATCTCAAATAATAAAATTTTGGTTTGTAAATTATCTCAAAAAATTGTTTTTGTGAAATGTCATTGATGGTTATATTCAAATTTAATACCACTAGACTAAGCAATATCAAATAAAAACAAAAGTTATAGCAAACAATTTGTAGAAATATATCAACTTTGAATAATTTGTGATTTCTGGTTCTGCAAATACATGTGATTTTTTTTTAACATGTTTTGGATTTTTATAAATTTTGGAGTATTTTAGATTATCTGTAAAAAATATTTGTGTAATGTTTATTTGTAATTTTATTAGCTAATATATTATTCTGATATAGTTTGCCAAAATTTTCATTTTCTAACATTCTGGTCTGTGAAATACATGTCCAACAACCAAATTTTGAAACTTTATACGTACTAGAACTTGGTAGAGTAGGTTAGAATTTGTAAGTAGCACAATACTAAAAAGTAAATTCAATGAATCGGTATAATTTATTCCAAATTAATGTAGAAAATTTACATTGTAGTTTCTAACTAACAAGTAATTACTACATTATTAATGATATTTGGGAAAATTATGACAATTTAAAATGGCCACAATGTGAATAATGCTACACAAAGCTTAACAAAATTGCTCAAGAAATTGATACTCATTAAAATATTTCTTTGTTATTCAAGTTTTTTAAATGTTTCTTTTAATACTTCTCATAACACTGCCATATTAACATGAAAAATTTGGTAACTCATTAAAGCTTTGTGAAATAACTTACAGATAAGAGTTAAAGATTTTCATCTGCAACAAAATTCTTGTGAACTAAAACCCCTTTAGAGCAACAAAAACGAATCGATTCTCAAATTTGAGAATAAACTTGTTGATCTTGAGGATAGATCTAGATAGAATGATCTAAGGATAAATCATATCGACAAAGATAAAAGTGAAAATTGGGCTATCACGAAAGAGAAGGTAAAGAAAATGAGACGCTCGGTATAAAAGCTAATGTGGTTGTTGAAAAAGCACAGTGGACGCCTGCTTGTGAATGGTGAACGTCATCAAAAAAGGTCATTTGTTATGAGGCTCCTTAATTTTAAAGACAAGGAACATATTCTGAACAAATATATAGAGATAAAATTATGGGATGATAAAGTATTTATCGATTAAGATTTTTGTGAACAAACACTAAAAACTTGTAAATTATTATTTGAACAAGCAAAAGCCTTACTGGAAAAGGGCCATTATGCAAAAGTAGTTTACAACAGGATAGTTGTTAGCAATAACTCAAATTATGGTCAACAGAGAGTGTAAAGGTTTCCTTTCTAATTAACTAACATCTATCATGCATATCACAAACAGAAATTTTGAAAAAAATAAGCTTTAATCCTTTCAACTAAGTCGAAACAATTTTTAAAGATCAAAACGATCCAGATCAAAATTACTTTGATGAAATTAATTTTCAAGAATATGATTCAAAATGTCTTTTCTTGAAAATTGCAATAAAAATGAATCACTCTGTTATCTTAATGTTAGAAGAACGCTAATTTCAAAAATATTCTAAATGAATGTGATCATTGCTTCAATGTCATCTGTTTAACTGAAATTTGAAACTTCAAAACTACATATTCACCTTGCAAAATGTATAACAATGTATAATATACAAGCTTGTAAAATATATAACAAAAACGTTCAGGAATGCAATTATGAAAAGGTTCAAACTATTAACAAAGCACCATAACATTAAAAGTAAATTTGATGAATCAGTGTAAAAAAAGCAAAAGAATTTTGTAAGTAGGTTATATAAGAAAGAAAACACTTCTATAGCAATCTTAAAAATATAACTGATAACAAGAAATTTTGGGAAACTCTTAAACATTTTTTGTCAGACAAAAGCACAACAAAAAAGAATATTATTTTAATACAAGATAACACCACTATATCGGATGATAAATTAGTAGCAAAAAATTTATGTCAGACCACAAAAACATTAACTTTGAAACGCTTACTATTAAAATTGTTAATACTCGTAAAAAAAATGCATTTATTACTTGCTGCTACTGACCTCCTAATTGTAACCAAGAAAATTTCAACATCTCAATTGCTGAGATCATAAACCTATTTTTATATTACAGGAAAAACTATTTTATATTAGGTGATTTTAATATTAACTGTCTGTCTTACAATGTAAACTTCGAACAGTAATCTCTGAAATTCAGTATGAAAATGTTACCCAAACTAAGCTTGATGAAGCAATAAAATATTTAAAACTTAATAAAGTATTAAGTAATAAGGTATTGACGACATAAATAGTAATTTAGTTTTAGACGTATTTGATGAAATAAAACAACCCCTATATAAAGTAATAAAATGCTCCTCATTTGAAAAAGAAATTTTTCTTGACTCCTTAAAAATTGCAAAAGCTAAACCTATTTTTAAAACAGGTGATATCTGTGAAGTCAGTAATTATAGGGCAATATCAGTTTTACCATTTTTTCCTAAAATCTTTGAAAAAATTATGCATAACAGATTATTTAATTATTTAAACACATACAATTTACTTTACAGAAAACAGTTTGGCTTTCAGAGCTGAACAGGTGCTTTTTGAACTTAGCAAATTTCCAAGTCTATCGAAAACAATGAAATGACTTTACGAGTTTTTATAGCTCTCAAAGCTTTCGATATTATGTTGATCACTAAATAATTTTAAGCAAATTAGAACATTATGGTGTTTCTGACATTTATTTGAGTTGATTTAAAGGTTATTTAACTAAAAGAAAACAATGCATTTAATAATAACTATAAAAACTTTCTTGAAATTGTTTGTGGTGTTCAACAAGGTTCAATTTTTAGAGCTTTCTATTTTTAGTACATTTAAATAATCTTTATGTGTCCAAAATGTACACTTATAATTTTTACAGATGACAAAAATGTTTTCACATCTAACTCTAATGTTAATGAACTTTTTGAATTGATGAACAACAGTTTAAATGACTTAACCAATTGGTTCAGTAGTAATAAACTATCCCTAAACACAGATAAAACCAAGTTCTCAACTTTCCACTCTAAGAGAAAGAAAGATAAAATACCTAAAGATTTACTGAAACTTGAAATGTGTAATTGTAGCAATTGAAAGAGTAAAATTAACTAAATTACTTTGTGTATTAATTAATGAAAATCTGTTATGGAATAATCACATTGCTAGTGTTAAAATCTTATATAAATCAAGGATTATATAAATCAACTATACTATTTCTTCATCCATTGTCATATCATCTATTGTATGGGGAAGTACTTTTAAAAGAAAACTTGATTGTATACTTAAAGTTCAAAAACATGCGCTTCGCATTAACTATTATAAAACAAGTTTTTATGACATTAAATAAAGCAATGAACGTTTATAAAATAGTTTTAATACTCTTATTTTTAATTAAGATATCTTATTTTTGTTTAGATGTAAAAATAATACTACTCCCAAAGTTTTCGAGAATTTTAAGAATATAGAATAAAAATCTTTACTAATTATGATTTAAGTTATGATAATAAATTATTCAAACCTCTTTAAAAAAATAAGTTCTTGCTTTTGTATTTCTTATCATGGATCATACCTTTGGAATAAACTTATAATCACTCATAAAATAAACATGGGTGTTTTAATTTATATTTTTAAAACCATTTTGAAAGATTTTTTAAAAAATATAATTGTTTTGGATTACTTCTAGAAACAACCTTTTAATAAATGAAAACCTTAAGAAAAATTACCGCGATGTCTATCTATGTACTCTTTATGACCTTCTACGAGTTTTATTATTATATTATTAAATTTGAATATTAATAATTAGTTTATAAAATGAAAACATGACAGTTATAATATCTAATATATAGAAGAAGGAATAATAATAATAAAAAAAAAAAATCTTCATACCAGTAACAGTCATACACCAAAATTTCAAAAAATTTGTCTTTATACAACAAATTGTCTCAATAATATTTTTAAGAACCAATCGATAACTTCTTATTAGCATTCAGCAACTTTTGTACCAAACCTCTAGGAGATACGCTAGCACCAGTTACGCATTTACCTAAAAAAATAATGAAGACTTTTAAATATTTATGTCACCCTATACCATTAATTTAGACTATAAGCAATGATCAGTCTGAAAACATATCAAGCTAAAATGTAGATTTAGCTATAATCAGTGGTGATACCAATAATCTCCAATAGAGTATAAGGTACTTTTCTTTTAATTTTTTAATTGTCTTTTAAATTAGTATTACGTACAGAAAAATTGCAGCTGATTTAGTTTAACAATAAATAAAGTTAGTGGTAGCAATTTGCCGAGCTTAATAGAAGAATTAATTAGCTTATGAACTATGAATCTTTTAAACCTATCTGATATTGTAAACGATAAAGAATCTAGTGTAGAATTTTTACAATAACGAAGGATTTTGCATAACCCTAGGGTATGTGTAAATGGACACAACATGATACTTCAACTGCGTGATAGGGGTGACAGATGGAGATGTCATTTACGTACTTGCAAGACTGAAGTTCCTTTATGAAAAGATACATTGCTAGAAGGTTTGAGTGTTAGCTACAGGGAAATTATTCTGTTTGTATACTGTTGGTCACATAAGATGACAAGCATAAAATTTTCAGAACATAAACTCGTATTATCCCATGCAACTACAGGAGATTTTAATACATACTTCGGTGAAGTTTAAGCCACAAATTTGCTCACAATTCCAATGGTTATCGGGGGTGTAAATACAACAGTTGAAATCGATGAAAGTCTTTTCATACGGCGAATAATCAATTATGTGTTAGCACAACAATGGGTTTTTGAAGGAATTTGTCGTGAAACATCGGAAATTTTCATGTATGCTGTACCTGACCGAAGTGAAGCTACATTGCTTCCTAAAATTCAAAGAAATATACGGCAGGGAGAAACTATAATGTCTGAACTTTGGAGAGCTTACGGTGGCGTGGCAGCGATGGGGTTCACTCATTTACCAGTCAATCACTCGCTTAACTTTGTAGATCCGAATTCTGGTGCTCATACTCACGCAGTTGGAAGATCGAGGAAATCAACAAAATCGACAAAAGAACGCAAAAAAAAACACAGCTGGACAAATTGAGGATTGTTAGACTCATATTTATACGAGTGGATGCGGCGTCAACGACACAGAAAATTAGATTTACTTGAAAAGATTTTGTCTGACATTGCAGCATACTGGCCGCAAAATTGAGTATGCATTTTTTCTTGAAATTAAAGTTTATGAATATAACTTGTTTTTTTCTTGCTTTTTTATTGCTTTCTTGACCTTTTCAATTTAACTGAATATTTGTAAAAAAAAAATTTTTTTTGTGGACGAGGGGTGGGGAATTAAAAGAAAAGCACCGAGTATAATTACGGAGATATAATCATAGTGATCTTCAAGTCATGCAGATTTGATGATTTGCAGACTCGATTGGCAACATGTTTTCAAATAAATTTTCTGGAGTATATCAAGTATTTAATCATAGTTAATAGAACACACTGGTTAAGTAACATTGCAAGATTCCTGCGGAAACCCTGTATGCTAAAAAAAGCATTCAAATCATTAATCGTGCACATATTATGTTCTTAAAAGATGGCAAGTAGTTCAACAGGACAACTTTAAAACTTAAGAGTTTTAAAGTTTTTTTTGATTGAAGTTA
The DNA here is from genome assembly GCA_035046665.1 of Euphysa ruthae. Taxonomy (NCBI): domain Eukaryota; kingdom Metazoa; phylum Cnidaria; class Hydrozoa; order Anthoathecata; family Corymorphidae; genus Euphysa; species Euphysa ruthae. The sequence continues at coordinate 783 of JAUZNK010083753.1, read as the reverse complement.
ACCAAGGTCTCAGAGTTGCGGTTAATGAGGGTGTAGATTTACAATTACCAATTATATATTTACGCGAAACTATCCTTAGGTAGATTTACTTTTGCCCAATTATATATTTAAATGAAACCGTCCTCACTTATATTAGTACTTGCTAATTGTTTATGTACGTGAAACCGTCTTCGCCTACATTAGTATTTTCCCAATTATATATGTACGTGAGGAAGGTGCCTAGAGGTTTTAAGCCCCCGCCCCCACTCCGGATTGTAAAACCCCACTATTCCCTATGAGACGCCACGGGGGCCTACGGGATCTTCATGGCCGAGGATAAAAACCCCTATTCACCCAAGTTATGACTGGAGTGAAATTATTTACTGGTATATACGGACTCTGACTCCTTATGCGTTTATTTCCATACCTCAAAATTTTTAAGAAAAACATTTTTAACACGTAAATTTTTTGCTGGTCAATTTCAACAGTCAGTGTCAAGTGGGGACTATTTCTACATGTCTTATTTACGTACTTCATACTCAATACATTGATAATATTTTCAGCATAATCATATTTTGAAAATCTGAACTGTTTTTGAACGTCGTGCTCGCTTTGAAACTGTTGCTTCTCAAGGCATTGCAGCAGATAATTTTGCGTGCAAGTTACATTGAATTCAGACTCGGCAGGTGAAATTCCTTCCAATATGATTAAGAGATAAAACGCATGCCATGAGTTATAAAAATTTATTGAGCGACGTTTCAGGAGTCATGCTGCTCCTATCATCAGGCTAGTTACAATTAAAAA
>JAUZNK010083742.1:0-12995 GCA_035046665.1 Euphysa ruthae | reverse complement strand
TGTGTGTGTGTAGTAAAAAAAATCAATAGAATAACTAATAAAAGCACCCCAAATTTCAGTTTGAGAAAAAAATCATTTATTTGAGAAAAAATAATAATCAGCAAACAAATGCAAACCATCTATCACAATAAATAAAGAATAACAGATAAAATTAGTTACCTATAGATTTAAAAGTCTTTGAAAGCAGAAAATTACAATTTCTAAAATTCAAATGAGAGACAAACGGTCTGTATTTTTGTAAAATAATTGCAACAGCTTTGCTGGAGATCATTGATTTACATGAGTTTGCCAAGTCAATCTAAATACAAGTGTAAATATCGTTAATTCAATCTCGGAGATTAACAGAGTCTAGAACGAGTCTCCTAAAGCTAAAAAAATATGAATACCAAAGGCCTTGATAGCAGAAGGCCAGCTAAGCTCTTAGCTTCAGAGTAAATTATTAACCTACTACCTAATACAAAATATAATTGCATTTGTATTATTTTTAATTAAACTAAGCATAACCTTGAAAAAAATATCTTTGTAAATGCTATGGAAGTGATCTTCTAAAGTTACGTTTGGAACAACAATTGTTCAAAGATTTTTTTGTCACAAGGTAGAATAAATTTTATTATTTTGAGATCATAGATTTAGTTCAGTTTAAACTCTGCGCTATTCCAAAAACTGTCGATTCAGTTTTACTTTTCTTTAAGTTCACTATTAGAATTTTTTTCACAGAGAAACTTTGATATACTTTCTAAGTAATGATTTAATGCATTTTCGATAACATAAATTATTTACTGAAGAAATACATTACAATACCAACTGCAAATTTTGTTATCTCTGCAATCAGCACACAGCTAACAAAATCATTAAAAAAGAAGAAGAAAGAGTAAGGTGCAAGTATTGAACCCTGCCATGCCATGGTAGTTTAAATAATTGACTGTGGCCAAAAATGATAAATGCTTTGGAAAAGTCTAGAAAAACAACTAATCTTCCAAACTGACTACCTGAAAGCAAGATGTTATCTTCTAACTAGTTGTAAAGTTGTTCGTGTACAAAAGTCTCAAGTGTTTTAGAAAGCACAGTTGATATTGAAATGGAATGATCTTTTGCTAACAGTCTAAATTTATAAACTGGTTTAACTTTGGCTATTTGTACAGGAGGAAGATCACCTTTCCCTATATCTCTACATGGCTTTTATTTTTTTTAGCTATGATTCAATATTTTCCACAAAAACTAGGATAAAAATTAAGTCTTTGTTGCCTTTTTGGCAGCAGTTTTGTTACATTTCCAAATTAGGTTTATTAGCAACATGGCTTTTAATATACGTGCACAAGCTGAGAATAAAAATATTCCACCAATAGCTAGAGAATCATTGAATTTAAAAGAGGTATTGTCATCTTTAACGAATTAAGTTCATGGTAATACCCTTTTTTTCCTGATTTGACCAAATTTGTACAGTGATTACCCAAGGCTTTGTATCTTTAATATGATTACGTGTTGTTTTTTTCCTTGCAGATCTGAATACTATTTCAAAAGGAGTGAGATGGAAAATTTTTGTTAAAACAGCTTTTAAGAATATCTAAAACATGCAGTTTGAGGAAAAATATGTAGTTCTGCTGATTTGCATATCATTTAATTTAACAATCATTTCCATGAAAAAAAAAAGCATTTCAAACTGTTTTTACAAACTGGATTAATCTACTAAGGCTTAGTTTTATTATATTGCATGAAGTTCCTCCTTATAGCTTTAAAATTTAACTTTCTTTTTTTTTTTTGTTCTAAAATTAATAATCCAATTATGAAAAAAGTATTCCACTGTTTAAAACTGAATTTACAGCTGAAATTATAGCTGAACAGTGGCAGAAATATTACGGTTTTTTAGATGTATAAAACCACTCACTCTAGTCCACAGTTCTACAGACTGGATAATTTCTTTCCACCTAAGACAAATCTTTGAACAGTTCAACAGATCTTGTAGTTCAACAAATTTGAAAATATTTATAGTAGCTTGCTTTGGCAGTACAGATATATGGTCTTTCTTACTATTATCTTCTTTATTAGTTGTCAACGTTTCTCCTTTCTCAATACTCTGAAATCATAAAAGAACATTAAAATATTAAATTTTTTATGGGGTAGGGAATAAAAGTTTCAATTTTAAATGCTAAAGATATTTTTAAAAGAAATAAAAAACAGAACAATAATTTTAAAAGACATTGTATAAAAATTTGTTTTTTTATGTTTATTTTTTTTGATTTAACTAATGATAATTCAGAGAAAAAATTTTTTCACTCTTTTCCTCACATTCAAGGAGATTCTCTGGTTAACACTCCAAAGAGAGAAAGAGGCGATCAAAAAATAATGAAAATAATAATAAGGTAGGTGGAAGGCACATATAGAGATCGGGAAAGTTCAACTTTATGCAACGCTTTTGTCATAAATCACACACACACACACACTAAAAAGTCCTATGTTGCATTAGAAAAACACTATTGGTAAACATTAAATCATCCAGTGATTTCAACAATATGGGGTAATTTCAAAAACATCGGATTACTTTAAAAATATCTCAAATTAAAAAATATCTCTTTGAAAATGCTGCTATGGTTCCAATCTGGGAAACACAAAAACCAAAATGTTAGAGCGCTGAGTCTGAGCACTTATTAGCGCATGATGATAAGAATGCAAACTCTTATCATGTATTTTGTTGATACAAAAACAGAAAATGCTGAATATAGGACTACCTGGACTTTTTGGCCCTTATACCTATACCTGCTAGCAGCAACAATTAAAAATACACCATGAACTTAATCTAGAACAACCTTGTAAAATAGTTTTTTTAAATTTCTGGAGTGGAATGTCAGTTTCTCACATTCCTCTCCAGATTACAGAGATTGATGTGTATTATCAAATATGTGCATTAACACGTTCATTGGTTTCAGGAACAGTTTTGCTGAAAGGATATTTGACCAAAGCCTGCATCTATTATATGCTCAATAGGTGTGCCAACCAAAATTGCATGGCTGTGTAGTTAATTATTTAACATAAGCCAGCCAATAGAGCAATAAGGTAGATGAATTTACCTCAAAATATTTTTTCTTTTTTTCTGATTCAAGAGAAGCTTTATGCCACAAAATAAAAATGTTTTTTATTCGTAAATATGTAACAATTTTAATAATGACATCCATCAGATATGCTATTTTGGTTTTCTCTTGATCAATCCAGTTCTAAAAGAAACATAAAAGGATGTACAGCAAGACAAAAAATACTCTCAAGTAAAAAAAAAATGCCATTAGTAAAAGATTCAAGCTATTAATATTGAATTCAATAATAATTCTGGTAAATATCTTATTATTGAATAGTGTCTAAAAGCAATTTGCATACATCTTTACACAAATTTTTCACAAATTATTCTTTGATACATGTTAATTTGAATGATTACCCATAAATACAATTTTAACTGTTTTGCATTACCATCACTTTGATGGTAATGCAAATGGCCTTGAATCAAATGGCCTTCAATTTCTATTAAGAAGTTGTGATATAAAATATGAATCATGTTCTAAGAAAAAATATATCTTTTATATTAAAAAAAAAAGCTTCACTTAATTCACCTACCACTGTCTTCGAGACCCTGGTTGTTTTTCATTTAAAAAAAAAGCTTTTAAAACTATTAAGTTTTAGATATTAGCATATGTTGGTGTGGCGCAGTGTGCTAACACATCAGTTTAAGACATCAGTCACTTCGGTGGTATGAGCTCTCCCCACTACAAAAACTCTTTTTTTATTTATTTAAAATTATAACTACAAAATAAAAAAAAAACTGTCCATAATTGATAATTGAAAATCGAACTCAAAGAATTTGGCGCGCCACAAGCATTTAACACAGCTGATAGTCTGGTATTTAAGTAATAGATTGATTACAATTAATCGTGGTGCACAGGAAGTTGAACTTTCTGCTGGAAGGTGAACAGTTTATGTGGGCAAGCAAGACTGGAATCTGAAAGGAATCGTCTAGCCCTGACTTGCATCACACTGTGCTGTCAGTATGTGTCAGCTAATGTGGCATGTTGGTAGAAATATCACATAATCAGGTGAATGGCCTCTCGAATAATATCCATCAAGAAGATAAAATGCGGAGTAGCTTGCGATATTTGCTGGTGTAAATCCCTAGTGTTGGGGTAGCACTTTAGTTGCTAACTATAATAAACCCTCTTGGGGAAAAGGAAACATCAAAAAACCTAAGGGGTTCTCTTCCGAGTGATCATAGGAAGAGTTTTTCACTTAGCTATAATCATTATTATCACTCTATCTCTTGATCAATTATTTTACAAACTTGTAAAATAATATGTTATATACAAGAGTGTATTTTTGTTGAGTTTGATTAGCATGTAATTCAATAAGAATCGGTAATCATAAATATAAGTAAGAATTCGACTGACGTCAAATCTTACACTAAAGTAAGTTTTATTAACATGATAACCATGGTTTGTTATTGTTTTGAAAATTTTTTGTAACGTAATATTTTTTTTGTAAAATGTAATTTTCATCTTTCTGAAACACGCTTGCCATGGTGGCAAGGCTCAAGCAAAGGGACAAACACTTAATACTCAGTGTAAACCGAACTTGGTAAACTGGGTGCATATAGGCTGGTGGCGAGTTGATAAGATTGATCTCTAAAGTGATCTTCCAGCCCTGAGTATTTTTTACTAAGGAATGACGGGCTTCTTTGCACCCTCTCTCGACCAATTCCTTTTTTGTGGTCTTGTCGAGCTCTGTACTTTTTACTGCAACTCGCCCATACTTCCTACTTCATAGCATGGTATTACCCCACATCCTCTAAAACCGAATGAAACTTGTCTTGACTTTTGACTCCATCTTCAAGCGCCTTGCTGACTAGTTCTGCAATAGAATTGAGCTTGTTATCAGTGAAAATAATTATCCACTAGTCTATGTATCAGACAGATTACAACTGTATTGTTGATGCTACCATAATGTTTCTCTTATGAGTTATTTCTGTAAATAATTAGGTAAGATTAAATATCTTTTCTTCGTTGCAGGTGCTACGCTCTAAAACCAAAATGATAATTTTGAACAGAGAAATATGTGGGGAGGGTTTCATTTCGTGGAATTACATCTTTGGCTTTTTCAATTTGTTATATGAAACGTAACAACATCATATAGAGTACTGTAGACAATATATTAGTAGCTTGAATACTTTATCAGTACCTTTCTAAATCAAATGACATTAAAAAATCTACCTAATTTCTTTTTTATAGAGGTAAACTTAAAATATAAATAAAACAATATCCAATTATTAGTAAAACCTGTTTGTTTATTGTCAAAAAATAACACTTCATATATATATTAGTTCAAAGGATGTTAAAATACGTATTTGTTTCTCCAAGATAACCCCTAAACTTACACACTGTAAAAATTTTTATACAGAACTCCATTTTAATGCACACTCAAAACTATTGAGTGGAAAAAGGTTCACTTTTAAAACAATAGCAATTGTTCATAATAAGATTAAAATCACATTCTGATTGGTCAGGTAAGCTTAATAACCATAACATAATATGTGATTTCAGTAGTTCCTGATTAACAGTTTCGTTCTTGTAATGTTGTGGTTGTTAAATTATTTCTATTATTAAGAAATGGAACATTTTATTATGAGGCAATTAATTATTTATAATTAATAATTTATAATTAATTATAAGGCGGAGATGGAGAGTTTAAAGATTGAAAAACATAATTAATAACGTTAATATAAAACGATAATACGAATCCATTTTTTTTTATTTATTTCGCTTTTTAAGTTATATTATATTTTTAAAAAAAATGAAACGACATAAACAATTATCTTTAAATGATATGTTTAGTAGAAATAAACCTAATTAAGTTAGTAATAATGCGAAAAAATGACAACGAAGACAGAAAATACAACAACAAGCAAATATCGAGCTACTGGCTATGATAATACTTGGGTGAAAACATTTCCTTGACGCGATACAACAACAGATGGAAATAACAGTGTTATAGGTATTCCACTATGATAAAAAAAGTAAATAACAAAAATCTGTTGTTCTTGTTTGTTTTAGTAATTTGAAAGCAAGATGAAAGATACAATGCTAAGAAAAATATTTCATTTTAAGTGATAGTACATCTACCACATGGTTTCTGCATTATTATGTTTTTTCTCATAAAAAATCAGATATTTTCTTTTGTGTTGTTGCATTCTGCTTGAGATCACACATTCTGATTGAGTCAGTTGAAAGATTCTTTATATTTTCCCATTCATTGCAAAATATTGAATTTTCAACTGATCGTTTGACTTGTATGTTTGACTTGTACTGATCGTAATGCCTACAATTAAACAACGTTCAAAATTTTGTGAGCAGATGTGCTTTTTTATACTGGTTTAGTATTTTGTTTATAGATATTATACTAACATATTTACCTATAATAAAAACACTAACAAAATAAACCGGCATAATTTGAAATAATTATATTCTTTTTCGTCAAAATTCCTGTATATTAAATTTTGATAGGTAAATTTTTTTTTTTTAATGTTTAATATATTGTATTTTAAGGCAGTGTGGCATAACGTTAGCAAATTTTCCGACATTATTGCATTGTAATTGAAAATGTCATGAGTTCAAATCCACTCGAAAACAAAAAATTTTTGTTATCGATTTTTGCCGTAGCACAAATAGGAGCTTTAAATTGAGCCACTGCCCGATTCGATGATGACATCATTCAGATCTTCTTTCGAATTAAAAATTTTCATAATCGCAGGCTTGATAATGAGTATTTAGGCAGGAATGTGGTGGATCACATTCTTCGGCGTGTGGTCGGGCGTGTGGTCACTTTCTATAATAAATCGCACACCTAGTTAATGTGAGGCATGGGTTCGTTTCAAGGATCATTTATTTCCAGATATATCCGAATTTCTGGATATTTCAAAATCTATTAAACTATCTGGAAAAAATCTGGATAATTTCCAGATTTTACTTGTAAGATATTGTTTAGCAAACGGCTTAATTCATGAACAACCAGTCCTGTTAAAACCACAAAAACTTCATTTAACCAATTTGTTGGTTTGATGTCGAACAACCATTCTCTCTACTCAATAATATAAAATTAAAAAAAAAAAAAAAATAGAAAAAATTTAACTCGGTGATTTTTAAAATTTCGACTTTCAGGAACCACGTGATTTAAAACGTTTGTTAAGTGGGATGTTATTAATAGCAATTTAAAATGTTACATTATTTTATGATAGCAAATGTGAAATTTTTAAAAAGATATGTTTTTAGATATCAACAAAAACTTCCGCACCTTAAAAAATGTTTTTTTTTTTTTTTTTTTATCATTTTCATTTCAGTTAATCTTTTCAAGTAGGGTTTTAAAACCTGGACTGTAAGTATTATAAACATATATGCTCTCTTCCGCAGGCTTTTTTAAACTTTGCAGAAGAACAAGTATGCGGTTAACTTTATAGCTAATGTTTTGATTATCTGAAAAATATGTGTACAATTCTTTCTACTTTTAATTTATTTTATTGCTCATGATTTTATGAAATTTTCTCAATGTCGCAAATTTAGAAGTAGGTAGCAACCAGGTTGTTTGTTTAGGAGCATAAGTAATAGATATTTTATTTCTCTTTAATTCAATATAATATTAATATTAATTATAATAATAATAATTAATATTAATGCAACTTAAAAATATTAAGGGTTAAAAGAAAAAATTTTTTTATGCTAGAAAACTAGCATATGGAAATAAAAAATAGGATTTTCATCGCATGTGAACCATATTATTTTCTGCAAAAAAAAACGACCAAAAAAAAATATTTGCTAACCCTGTTTTTTTCACTATGATCGGAAAACGGCAAATAGAGGTATTTCTAAGGACGGCCCCTAGGTTTAATTTTTAAGAAAGCTAAAGAAAAATTTATTTTTAACTGCTATGTACAAATATCAATTACTTTAAATAGTGTTGTTAATCTGCAGATTATTTGTATTTGTGGCTTAACTTTGTCGTAACCTTGGATATATCTGCATTAAATATGCCAAATAATTATTTATTATTATGCCTTAATGCAATTATTTCTTAAAAAAAAAACTTGAACATATTTCAACAACAGATGAACCAGGAACTATTTAAGAATAAAATTTCATATATCTAACGTTTGTATATACATGTATTACTTTTTATTATCATAACATAATAAGATTTTGCTATTAAATCATATTGTATTTTTTTTTAAATACATAAAAAAGTGATTTATTTTCCTTTTTTATTTAAAAAGTTCTTTCTTATTCCCCATAGCTACAGTGAAAAATTATTATTCTATTAAACTAGGCTTCTTTTCTTGTGGAAATAACTGTACATGATTGATGAAAAAATAAATTCTCCTAACTCGCCGTTTCAAAGAATTCATCATGTTTATAAAAAATATATCAATAAAAAAAAATATTGAAGTGTTTAATACATTTCGAATAGTGTACCGTGACGTGATTAGATTTATTTAAAAGAACACGTTTCAAATATTTTACTGTGACATGACTTGATTTAAATAATTTCAATTCTATCAGAATATAGCAGTAAAACTTTATGAAACTATTATGAAAAAAAATATATATGAGTACTTCACAAAACCTAGGAGTGCAATAACATTCCTTTTGTCTAGATATGCGTGGAGGCGTGTACGAGTGATTGCACACATTTCATCATCAAGCCTGTAATCGAACACAATATCAATTGTGCAAAAAACATTTCCACCTTTTGGACTTTATTCAATCTATGGAGTTTTCAGAGATGAAGTACTTACATAGGGGAGACAACGCTAAATAAACATCTGAGGGTTTTGTTCAAGCAGCTGTTTGTTCACTTGGTCATTCAGTTTAGAATAATATCCACATGAAAGTTAAGAAATCTCCTTACTTTTCCCTGATGATTAATAAGACTGACATTAGCGTAACAGAACAATTATTATTTATTTTTTAATTTTAAAGTTAAGCAGAGCAATAGATACAAGCTGGTTATCAAAAAGAAAGGCTTGTAAGTATTTGAAAAAAAAAACTTTTCAACCTGAGTTAGTAAGTCTCAGTAGAGCTCAAGCCCAAGGCTTGTATTCTTTTATGACCAAAAAGTGATTTGTAAGCCTGTAATCGAACACAATATCAATTGTGCAAAAAACATTTCAACCTTTTGAACTTTATTCAATCTATTGGGTGTTCAGAGATGAAGTACTTACATAGCGGAGACAACCCTAAATAAACATCTGAGGGTTTTGTTCAAGCAGCTGTTTGTTCACTTGGTCATTCAGTTTAGAATAATATCTACATGAAAGTTAAGAAATCTCCTTACTTTTCCCTGATGATTGATGAGACTGACATTAGCGTAACAGAACAAATTATTATTCATTTTCTAATTTTAAAGTTAAGCAGAGCAATATATACAAGCTGGTTATCAAAAAGAAAGGCTTGTAAGTATTTGAAAAAATAACTTTTCAATCTGTGTTAGTAAGTCTCAGTAGAGCTCAAGCCCAAGGCTTGTATTCTTTTTTGATCAAAAAGTGATTTGTATAGACATTGTACTTAATGAATTAATCAAACTCACTAAATTGTTTTGTCAGATAACTTTGCAAGCGTAAATCACCCAAGATTACTTTACTCATCTTCTCGCAAATGAAAATAATGTAATAAAGAAAGATATGATAATGATAAATTTCTTGCAGAGTATGTTAACGCTGAAATTAGAAGAAGCATCAGTGTTTAATTTTCATGAACATATAGCTATACCATATCTTAATAATTGGAAAAAAAATTCATCATGTAGATTTTCATCTATGGATGTCATTGATGCGTTTAAAATGATCCACCCTAAGGCTGCCAAAGATTTCAACCTTTACGAATGTGGAATGCGTAATTCGCATGTTTTGCTATATGCAAGGTGATATAAATTTTGATATTGATATATTTCATTGGCTGAAGCAGAATGGTTGACATTGTCTAACAAATTAATAAAAGAAATGGAATCGCTTGCAACAGGAAATTTAACTTCTTGTTATGACAGAATGCTTCGAATTTCAAGTGATCCTTTATACCCAACACTTGGTAAAATAACTTCTTTGGGTTTCATTATACCTGTCAATACAGCAGCTTGTGAACGAGGATTTAACCAAATAAAAATAAATATGACCAACTTGAGGAATCGCTTAAAACAGGAAACATTAAATAACTTAATGCTTATAGTAGTTGAAAGAGATAATCCATCGGAATTTCCATAGGAAAAGCGGTCTTGCATTAGGGTGCTTAAAGAAATAGACATACTTTCCAATAAATTATTTGCATGACATAATATATACATTAATGTTGTTTATGTTTATAACAACTTTTTTTTATGAAGAATATCTTACGACAACCGTCTCATCAGAAAGATGTAATTTTCTTTGTAGAAAAGAACCTTTACGTTAATGAGTCTTACCTATTTTTTAGAATTTAAATGTAGCAATAATTATGTATTTAAAAATAACTGTGAGGGAGGGTTATCTGTTTGATTTCACTCTGAAAAATAATCCATTGATCAATGAAAACATCGTGCTAATATGATAACATAAGCTATTACTTACATGTAACAGTAAAATAATTGCAGTGAATATTACCTCTAAAGGCGATTTAGAGGTATGCATTTTCAAAAATTTCTCTGCTCAGGCCAATCATAGTGGCCTTTGCATGAAAGTGAAAGGATGGAACGAAGGGAAGAAAGGGATGGGGAGGGAAGGGAAGGACAAAGAGAGATCCACTACGCCATAATAAAATGCTGGGGAAAACACTGGGAACTATAACTCTGCCGCCACACTAGTAGACTCAATTAATAAGCTCCGTAAAAACACAGCCGTCACGGTTTCAGTAAATACGGCAACGATGAAATCATCTATTGCAATAACTAACAATGATGCTCTTTCAGGGACTTTACTTGAGCTTCTGGGTTTCCTAGCAGGGAAAAAACTCGAGGCAGGAATCAATTTTAGTCCCAACCTTGTGAATATCACTGGAAGAGCCTTCTCATCTATATTGGCATTATCAAGAATACAAACGTAGGTAGTTTCCAAGTCCCACTCCTGCAAACCAGTTCACTGGGCAATGCTGGTCCTGGTGACATAATCAACTGGAGCGTTAATGGACCTGACTAAGAAGCTCAATCAAACATTTGCTCATTCCAATCAATCGAAGTAGATGTTAAGAGATACAAACAGCAAGTGCATAGACTACAACCACTATGACCTAACTAATCCAATTGGCTTTCGTAAAATAAAATGAGAGTCCCAGTAAAACTTACTACTGATAGAAAAAGCAGCTACTCTCTTCATTGCTCTTACCAAGCAGGCAGAGCTTTGTCTCACCACGTGCAAGAAGGCACAGGCTTCTTTGAAAATCTTTGGGGTGGAATCAAGCGTATGGCAGTCCCTGTAATGAAAAACTTTGCCAAGGCTGCTTTTCTAAAGGTACAACAAGTCGTCTCAGGGGCTCTTACCACAAAGATGACACTAGAATAGAGACTGAAGGCTGCGACTCAAACAGCAACCACCAAGGAAAGCCTCATGAATCTTGGACGTGCTGGGCTTACAATTATAACATTGAACATTGTCCTACTGAAAGTTTGAAAGATGGTACTCTTTTGTGTGACAGATATTATTATAAACTGCTAAACATTTAACTTTGTATAAAAAAGCTGAATTAGAATCAATTTCTGTTGAAATTTTAAGCAATACAGGCTAAAACGTCATTGTAGGACGATCTATAAACATCTAAATATGGAAGTCAAATAATTAAAAAAAATTTACATTTTTTTAATCAACTATTAAAATATGAAAGATCAGAAAAGCAAATGTAAATATAAAAAGAACCGCAACAAACAGAACAGACTATAGTAAATTCATGGGAACATCAATAAATTCATGGGAACATCACTCTGTGGGTCTAAAATTTTCATAAGGAAGAATCATGATTAACCATCATATTTATAAAATAACTAATCAAATGAGATAACAACATGTTATAAATTGAAACTTAAATATTACAGATGCTGATTTCAAGTATATATCATTTTCCTTTGTTAATTTTTTTATCAAGCTTTGAGCTCATATTAACCAATCACTATGCATGAAATTTTTAGCTAACTATATGAACTATAGGATTTCCTTTGTATTTCACCTGAATACCCGAGATTGAACATAATTTCAAATTTCTTTTGACTCAATATAAATTTTCTGTAAATTCACTCATCATTTGTATAGTTTAACCGTAATACAAATATTCATCTAATGAATGTAACACATTGATGATTTTAATACCTAGAAGACCGCAATACCATTACTATTAAAAACAGTCATTACGAATAGCAAAACTTGCGTTTCAGAATAAACCTTAGATAACTAAAAAGCCTGTGAATCTGGTTAACCATGGATATATTCAAAACATTCACTCCACACAAAAATTTAAGCTTTCATATTCTTACAATGTTTAAATTTTTGAGTGAGGAAAATATGGAGAAATATTTGGTGATTCTCAAACATATCTTTAAACACTTAATAAGATAGCGTTATATATTAAATACTTAAAAATTATCTACAAACTATGCTAAAAATTGACATCCATGATATGGTTTAAAAAGTCAGACGCAGCTCTCAAAATGCTGCAAAACTTTCATTTTATTTGCGAGAATTTGTGATTTCAATATTAAAATTTCAATGTTAACAGAGAAAAGCTGAAGACTTATTTAGAGTACATTTAAGAACAAAACATACTTTCCGAAATGATAAGATATATATATATATATATATATATAATGATATAATGTAATAATGATACTATGTATTTTAATACCTTCCAATATTTAAAATGCATTCTGCAAATATGCACAAAGTGATATTTGCCTGCAACTTCAACTCGTTTTTCTAAATCAACTTTTTTCTGCACTGCACTCTGCCAATATTGGTACAACAA
>JAUZNK010083731.1:1096-12995 GCA_035046665.1 Euphysa ruthae | reverse complement strand
ATATATTCTGATTTGTTTATGACTGACATACAGCATTTTGAAAACCATACCAAAGGTATTATAACCAATTTGTACTTCTTATATTAGATGGGTAAATGTGTCATACCAAATCTGGAATTAATTGACTTTTCATGATATTTTAATATTTTCCTTTACACGGCATACATCGCCCAAGTTGCAGCCATGTAGTTTTCTTAAATCATTAAAGGGTGCTTATAAAGCTGCATGATCATCATGGTTACGCGAGCATCCAGCTAGGAGAATCACATTTGATAAAATACTCATTGTGTAACTTTTATTTTTGTTTTTTTTAGAAATAATGTTTGTCTTCTCATTCCCTTCCAATAAGTTTCAATATTTACCAATGAAGTTATTCAGGTAATTTATGTTTTTCTTTTCATGCGTTTCATTTCGTTTCATGGTTCACACCCCACATTAAGCTATATGCGATAATGTGGTTTGACAGTGTCGCTCTTCTTCTTTCGATCATTTTTTGGAGGCCATTTTGTTGTAAATAATTTTTGAAGAAAACGCGATATGAATTATGACAATAGTGTTTTTTGTATAGTTAGTTCATGGTGATACCTCAAGAAACAATCAATTTATGTATCAAATAGTAAAGTATTTCTAAAAACTATTAAATGAATACAAAACAAACTAAAAAAACAAAACCAAAATTAAGGTTTTGGAATAATGATTTACTTACAGATAGATCGTTACACAATAAGCTAGTATCTAATATAAGAGGGTTCGAGCCTTAAGTTAACATGGTAGGGGGCAAATTCATAATCATTTTACTTGCGCAAAATTTTTGATAGGGTTGTTAGATCTTTATGTTGTTATTGATTCTGTATAAAATTTGTAATTTTATCTTGACAGGTGACTAGCTCCAAACTCTTTTATGTTTTTGGTTAATTGAAAATAAATCAACATTGAATTCTGAAACAACTTTGAAAATTTTTGTGGAGTCCGTTTTAACATGATAGATTTGCGTGTGAATTTTCTTTGAAAACCGAAGTATAGGTCTGGAATAAGCCACATGTCAAAAATATCATTTCGTTTTTTTTTGTATAATTAGTAAAGGCATAAACATCTATCACGTTACCAAAGATTATTTTAAAACTGTTACTTCTGAAGATTTAGATGGAAATTTTATGTCTTGAATGTGTTATAAGTAACTGTGATGTCAGCGCAAGGCTTACTTTACACTACACCCCAAAACTTCAAACGCTTATAACGCGAGAACCGTTTGTGCTGTTTTGATGGAATAAAAAGCATTCTTCATTATTTAAACAAACTTTTTAAATAAGCCCAACATGGCGAAGTACCTTGGAATCCCTTCAACATGGCGAAGTACCTTGGAATCCCTTTAACATGGCGAAGTACCTTGGAATCCCTTCAACATGGCGAAGTACTTTAGAATCCCTTCAACATGGCGAAGTACCTTGGAATCCCTTCAACATGGCGAAGTACCTTGAAATCCCTTCAAGAAAAATAGATATTGCTTGAACTCCTTATGAAGTTCTAAGAGAAATAAACGCCATTTCAAAAATCCTTTGAAGAGGAAAAATATTGGAATCATAACGCTTTTATGTACCATTTAATTTAAAAGTTCGTTGAATATCTTTCTGAGTCTTTTAAAAAAAATAACTCCAGAATAACTTTTTGACAGAGATACCTATTTTTATGTTACATATTTTTTATATGAAGTCAACATCACCGAAGTAGGAAAACTTAAAATAATATATTATTACAATATGATATACTAATAATTTAATTATTTATGATTTATAACTTTATATTAATATTATATGCATAAATTATTTTTCAGTTTTTTGGAAAATATTTCTTGTTAAAATCAACCATGATGTCAATACCACTTGAACATAAATTTCGAAGGAAATGTTGTTTGAATCTCTTTATGAGGTTCCATCATAAAAAAACACAAAAGTGTTTCCACGCTAATTCTGGATTAAGTTTGTTAACTGATTTGAATCATTTGAAGGTTTGAATCATTAAGAGCTGTAGATGTTTTGCATGAACACAGTCTTAAATGGCCGTTGCGCAAAAGCATTCTTCCATTTTCAGAAACTTTGAAATTTTAAGACACATAATTTAAATTTGGTTGGTTGAAAAATTTAAATGCAAGTGCAGTAACGTACTGGTTCACCCCATATTAACAGGCATCCATTTTATAGCTCTATTCTGTTCAATACTTATGTGGGCGTGGTTGTCCAAGTTTTAAAAAATTGTTATGCCCTTATTTTTTGCGCTTTTTAAACCATTTTTAAGAAGCTTGTTAATATCTAAATACCAAGCTGAACATGCAAAATGAAAATGTGGTTAAATCAGCGCGAATCAAAGGGTACATTTTAAAGCTGGTGTTAAAATAGGTTGTTTCCTGTATAGAAGAATAAGTTTAAATTTAATTTTATTCAGAACTTAATGCCCACTCTCTTTCCACTTAAGGATTCATCTTATATACACATCAGTTATTTAACTGAAGAATGTTGTTAAGTGGATGCGCCTCTATTTAAAGTGCACGCTTAACTTATTATCAGCAAGCTATAATGATGAGAAAATCTCCATTAGAATTGGAAAATTAAAGAAGAATCATCTGCATAGATAAATAATTCACATTCTATTGCAGTTTTCATGTCATTAACATAGACCAACAACAAAAGAGGGCCCAAAATTGAACCCTGAAGGAACCTGCATTATATTGCATTATAAACCTTATTACGAAAAAATTAAAATGAATTAATTTAAATTGAATGAAATTAATAATGGTGTTACACTAAATATAAATGAACTATGAACTTAGATGCGCTTTCTTTAATTTTATCTCCTGTAAGAAGAACGATATTTTATAGGTTAAAATGTGAGGAATTTTAAAGAATTGCGGTATTTGTAATAGTATAAAGAATAGAAAGATTTTAGAAAAAAAAGTGAGAATTTTTTTGGGGTGCTTTTTCTTGTCACCAAATACAAGATCTAGGAAGTTGTAATGTTAGTTGGGATTTGAGCTAAAATGCCGTGTGTTTTCTCGAATGATTGTTGGGATATCGGGTGTAGTTTAAAATGAAACCATGTCTCTATCTATATAAAATTAAGTGTCTGTGTGTATGCATGTTCCGCTACTCCTCTGTGCTGGGGAGGGCAAGAGCCTGGACTTTTCTGGGGGAACGGGGGGAGGGGTGATCGTAAAAACCCAGGGAGTGTCATAGAAAACAAAAACTACGAAATTTTTTTTTTTTCGTGTTTTTTTTTTTTTTTTTTGAAAATTATCAAAAATTCGAAAAATTGATTTTTTTTTTCATTTAAAATCCGAGAAGACAACAGAAATTATACCATCCAAAAAGGAAAGGATCAAAGGTGAGGATACGATGTGTGCGATTAAACTAAATAACATTGCAAAATACCACAAATTAACATTAAGATGAATTTTTCGTGTGAAGGTTTATAAACTAGAAAAAATATGCCACTAAACTGATTAATTTATTCTAACGGCAATGAATTAAAAGATAGTTTAGTTTTAAACTTCAATTCGATTTTAAATGGTTCGAAGAATGGGCTTCCATTACATATTTTGATGTGTCAACTCCGTTATACTATTATTGAGAAAAAATTAACGGCCGAAGGCCCAATGGTTGCCAAAGGCAAACCTAGCTGATCAGGCCCGGAGGACCCAACGTCTGCTAGTGAGACTATAATACCTTAGTGCATATATCATGCTCAAGTTTTGATCTCAAATAAAACCTGCTTATACCTGTTTGAATTAAATTAAATTTAAACCTGTAAATACAGGTATATAGAAAATCATGTTTATTGCTAGTAAAAGTAAATTTTTTGAATTACACGCAGGTGTATTTAGAGAAAAAAACAAGTAATTATTTAAACTGTCAAAATTTCTCTATCATTTAAAGTCGATAAAAACTAAATTAGTTTAACAAAACTTTTGCAAGTATTTCTTAAGTACTAAAACGAGTAAATCTTTATTATTAGAGATTAGATTATTAAAGAAAAATTTTGTAGTCGAGTGAAACTTTTAATCAATAGATTGACGCAATTTTAAAAAGATTAGATAGAGATGTGCATTAAAAAGATGCACGGTTCAGTGAATAAATTAGTTCATAGCTACCACAATGGCGTAATAACTATAAATCATAAATATATTTAATTTTAAATAATACTATCCGTTATTTGAAGTGATATAAAGTCGTATTAATGTATAAAGTCGTGTAAAGTCGATTTCAACAAGAGTTTGGACTATCGGCTTGAATATATTCATCGTATTTATGGCATATCACTCCTGGTCTTGTTGATAAGTAATTTGAATAATAAGTTTAAATGGGTATCGAGGAAAATATAACGCTTGAAGATAAGCTATTGTTTGGAAAATGCTGGGATGTAGATCTACCCGCTAATTACAAAATAGTTCGTATTTTTACAAGCTCTACATTTACAGGTGGGTTATACATTATTTCTTTTTTACAAGAAACTTATTTATTTTTTTAGCCGTATATCATAAAAATCCAGGGTCCAAGAAAACCATTGAGGTCATAAGAAAAAAAAAGCCAGCATATGTTTTCTTAAGTCTTTTACCTTTTAATTACGAATATCGATGATAGACCTCGTAAAATTGCATCATTTAAAAAAAAAAAACAAACATCTCGATATATACTTCATTATCAAGCTATATGGCATACCGGAGTGTTGGAAAACCTTTGTTTTATGTATACTACTTCTTCTTCTTATACATTTGTACGTCTATTTTCCATGCTAGCATAGGCTAGACGGTAAAGTTATACCATATAATATGACTTTGCATGATTTTAACGGACTGGATGCCTTTCTTGTCGTCCACCTTGTTTTACAGATGAAGGAACTAGGTGTTCTTATCGTTCTTATCATTAAGAAGGTTGTCAACCGAGGTTGAAGACTCCAACCTGGCCAGAAGGCATGGTTATCCCCATTGGATATCAACCTAGAGATTTCGAGATCACCGTGCAAAGATGCCATAATAGGCATTCTAGGTATTTGACTAAGGTATATTGCTTAATGGATGTGCCTCTACAGATTATATTCAAGGGCTCTGTTTTTTTAGCTTTCATTTTAGATGAAAAAAAGATACGCTTGGTTTTTTTTCTCCAAAGTGCACACTTAGTTTGTTGTCGACAAACCAATTACAAAAGATGGAAAAATTTTTTTTTAGAATTACTTTTTCGTAAATCTTGGATAAAATTAAAAATAATGATGTCGACCTGTAGTTTTACTTTTCCATTTTGCTCCCTTTTTTTAAATAAGGGAACAATTTTAGCTAGTTTGCAACCATCTGGAAATGTGGTAGTCCTGATTGAAAGATTTATTATTTGTGGTTTCCAAATAGAAACACATCCATCCTAAAAGAACGCAGATAATATTTCATCAAACCCTGCTGGCGACCTATTTAATTCAAAATAATTAATTATGTTATTAACTACATTTTCAGTGAGCTTTGAGAATTATAATTCCTTCGAAATGATTATTTGGGTAAAAAAAATGTAGGGTTATTTGACTATTATAAACATGCGATGCTTTTGGAAGTAAATTTAAAGGATTGGTTAAAATAACTGGCTATCCCTTTTCTTAACATTGTATTTGATGCAACCATATCAGTCGCATCACTAAACGTTTAAATTTTTTCCCTTTCTGGGTTTCCTTTCTATGTTAAAAAATCTCCCACGGACACCGTTATACCCATTTGCTGCTTTCTCGACATGTTCATTGAGGTCTACTGCTCCTAATACTATTTCCTTTTCTCTTAGCTTTGTTACCACCTCCAA
The DNA here is from genome assembly GCA_035046665.1 of Euphysa ruthae. Taxonomy (NCBI): domain Eukaryota; kingdom Metazoa; phylum Cnidaria; class Hydrozoa; order Anthoathecata; family Corymorphidae; genus Euphysa; species Euphysa ruthae. Next base: position 7,170 of record JAUZNK010083731.1, on the reverse strand, counting down.
AAGTTCATCATAAAACTTGTCTTTCTCAACCTCAGGCAATCCACTCTGGGGTGCATAAACTGATACTACTGACAAAACACTCTTGCTTATAACTATTTTGAAAACCATCATCCTATCATCAAATTTATCAACAAAAAATACTTTATCAACCCACTTTCCAGCTAAAAGTATACCAACTCATCTTGTGTCAACACTGTTACCTATCCCAAACAAGAAATTTCAATGTGCTATCCCTACCTGCTATGTTCACAGTGTTATAATCTCCGCAGCTAGCTTCCTGAACACAACAAAAATTTATATTCCTTCAACGTAAGGGCTCTACCTACCACACCAGGCCGACTGTTTATTACTATCAACATTAACTATCCCCACACGTAATTTAATAACTTCACTGAACCTCTCTCTGGTTTTCATGCATGTGACTGTTAACGATTTGGTGATGCTCACATATTCACATAAAGTTACATCCCCGTTTACGCAGTTGTGATCATTAGAAACTCGTGCCATCATATGAGTTTGATATGGTTTGAATAGAATAGATTCCCTTCCTGTCGTCCACCCTGTTTTACAGGTCAAGGAGCTAGGAGATTTTATTGTGACAGCATCACTAGGAAGGTCGCAAACCAAGGCTGAAGACCCCAAACTGACCATGAGATCTGGTTATCCACCATCGGATGTTAACCCGAAGTTTTCGATACCACACACCAAATTTACTATTCTGATTTAAAAGTGAATTTTGAGCTAGAACTCTGTTGTCAGGAATTTAATAGTTATTGTTATCCAAAAGTTTAATATTTAGATCTCCTAAAATAAATATATCTATTCCATCCTCATGAATTTGGTGCAAAGTATGGGTTAAAGGTTCAAAAAAATTGTTGATATCAGGTGGCCTTTAAATTACACCCACTGTAAAAGTTTTGGTACAAGGGAGAAGAGTACCAGCAAATATGTTTTCAATGTAATTTATGGGTGCAATAGCCTTCCTTAAAAATTTGGTATCCACTAAGTTCAATTCCCCTTTCAACTGCAGAACTAATCAAGCTTACTTTCAGTAATTCCAATTATTGATAGTTTTGAAATGATTGAGATCCTTCTTAAATAATTTATTTTTGTTGGTATGCTGTTTACATTAACATGAAGTGTAACCCTTTTTACCTAAAGGGGTACCATAATTGCTAATTTTTTAGTACAAAGGTTTTCTATATTATATTGTATAGGTCCAGGATTAGATTCAATGAAATGTCCTATGCTAAAAAATATAAATACTAAGGTAAAAAAATAAAACATAGTTAAAAACAAAAATTTAACAGCACTAACATATTTAAAGTAAAATTTAAGAAATACGATGAAAATAGCGTTGAGAACAAAAGCGGAAATGCCAAAAACACAAAAAACAAAGTCAAAAAGAGTAAAATGACGATGAAATGATTTTTTAATGTTTTATATTTATATTTATTTTCTGATTTATTATTATTATTTACCACCATCTTTTTAAGTTTCGTAAATAAATGTATTTAGATGAGTTTGTATTACACAAATCTGATCAAAGCACTTCAAAAAAGTCAGAGAGTAAACAGGTCTAGTATCAATGTCCCTAAATACACCATAAAAATGAGATGATAAAATCAGCAATTTACAATGAAAAACTAAGGCTAACAAAATCGAAAAAAGATTCCAAAATGTTCAACTAAATTTAAACAAACATTTGAAAGCAACAATCAAGATTAGAATTAATAAAACAAAGTTATGTGTTTCCACAGCATTTTTCTTCAGTGGTTGAGTTAATAGTAAAGCTATTTCGGTTGAAATAATTCGATTTTATGTATTAATCATTGACGAAGTTAACACATTCTTGTTGATTAGATTGAGATAAATTTTTGAATGCAGATAAGTACATGATTGTAAACAGAAATGAATTTCTGAATGTAAAAGCTTCAGAACAGTTAGATATAAATAAAAATAAAAAAAACCTAATAATCACTTCATGATGATTCATGATCAATGAATCATCAAGCAAAAACAAGAATATATCAATAAAAGGTTTAAAAAAATCAAAAATAAAAGTAATGTAGAAATTGGAGTTTAGTAAAGTATATAAAAACTTAAATATTGGTGTAAAATAATTTAAAATTATTAATATAATATATAATCTAAAATATTATCAAAAGAATTTCAGCCAATAACACTTGTAAAAGTCCATTGTTTTTAAAATCTCTTTGAGATGTTAACATTTCATCAAAGTTAAAATATGTGGTATTTTTTGGTACTGGCTCAAGAAAAATTTCTTTTTTTTTGGGGAAAAAATGGTAATACCAAACGGAAAGATGTTGGAAGCTGTGATATTATTTTATTTTATAATTGTTTGTTAGAAATTTACCCAACCATTTAATTACTTACGTGATACAAGGATCGCGATCAAGCGAACAATATCTAACACGATCCAACGTCATGTCTAACACACAGTCAATCATTCTCCATCATAGTTATATAAGTATATAAGTGTGTATCATGAAAAAGTGAAACAAAATATTATGTTTGGTGGAAACCTTGTTGAAAAACATGAGTTAAGCCAAGATGTTAACTTAAGAAATATATATGGGTAATAAAACAAATCTTGAAAGGAAGGTTTGTTATTCCTCAAAAGAAGTACAGATACGTTAAATGAATTCAGTGGAACCCGTATGAGAAGTAATATTCACAATTATCTGGTAATGAGTAGCTATCAATCCATATGTGATGGTGAATGTTCATTCAAACTGCCGTCCGGATTAAAAAAAAATAAGCGTTGATTAAAATCTGGACATTATCTTCATGCATTTAGTTCCGTAAAAAGAGCGAAGATTTCAACACGTTCAAATTTAGGCACGTTTGAATGGAAAGCACATTTCTTTTGCTCACAACCTGTGGTACTATATTTGAGACATCCCGGAAGACATAACGTACACAAAATCACTACAGTTGATTTCAAGTCAAACTTGTTGAAAGTATTCAAAAAAAGAATTGTGAAGGGAAATATTTGCGGAAGTAAAATCCAGAGTCGTATTGTAAACTGTGAAGATATTATAGCATTTAGACACTTTAGAACTTTGTATGAATGGTTGCTGACAATACGTGTCTTTCAACGCTCTTTGGCTAAAAGCAACTGCTATTATAAAGGAGAAATCTCTGAAAATTGTGTGGATTCCACATTTTGCTGAGTTTCCTACTAGCAATATGGTATCACTCTAATTCGAGTGTACATACAGTTAATACAATGGCGGTCGCAGTTAATTTCTGATATCGATCCATTAAGATGGGGATAGCGATTAAGGAGTAATAAACTTGCACCAACTATGAGTGATCAAGTTCCAAAAACTATACTGAAAATTGTTCACTGCAAGTGTAAATTATCTTCCAGAAATCTATCTATGTATCACGATTCTAAGCACATGCATAAAAAAAGTTTTTCATTGCGTGTGGAGATTTTCATGAAATCAGTTGCAGTAATTTTTCCGAGTTAACTTTTCACCAACACAAATATGAAAACGATGCAAACTTATTCAAATGGTTGGCCAAAATTCCGTCACATATAATAAATAAAATCCTTTGGGAAAAATAAACATTTTTTGTGTTAAAATTTTTATTTGTTAAAAAATCAAATCGGAAAGATAAAAATTCAAATTCTTAGAAAAAGCCACTATATTTAAATTTGCGAAAAGTTTAAAATTACTTGCTATTAAAATCAATTACAATTATTAAAACACCCTATGTACTAATTGCACTATCGCTGTTGTAGGTCTCTATCCTAATATCTCACATGGAGAAGGCCTCGAAGAAAAATCAAGAAGTTTTCAAAGAGGTTTTAATTTTCAAGTTTGAAAGGGGTAAAAGCCTTAGAGACCTGCTAGTCAGAGCCAAAATTTCTGCAGTTAATGCTATCGGAGAATGTAAATGGTTTGTTGGAAAACATTGAGCTCTTTGTCGACCTGTAGTGAGCAGTAGGTCCTTTAATGCTAAAGAGGGTAATGATACCTTTATTATTCGTGGTGGAGTTCTTAACTGCATTTCTTCAAACGTAATATAGTTAGTACAATGCAAAACCAGCAAAAAACAATATGTGGGTAGTACATGTACTAACTTCCGGCATAGATTTAGCAAATATTTAGTCTGTTAAAGGACGCATGGCCTTATAAAAAACTGTTCCACAAATGTCTTACCGCCATCATTTCAGCAAAACAAGCTATAAACGTATGGAGGATTGGGAAGTTATTCTTATATAGCAAGCAGCGGACTTCACTACTTTGTGAAGATAAAAGTTGTTACGGCAGTATAAGCTTAATTTTGTTTTCCCATACACTTAATAAACGTGATGTGACATTTGATTATGGGTTAATTTGTCATTTTACTTTAAGGTATTAGACTACTAAAAAAATGGATTGAAAATTAATTTTAAAAAAATTTATCCTTGATAAATAGGCGTTTTTAGCAGGATTACGTTTTTTCACCTTGCAACGTCTTTATCAACATTTTTTTGAGGCTATAAAATAGGGAATTAACGCTAATTTTAGACAAGCTAAACACTCAAGTCAATGCGGCTTCTTCTACATTGGATTTCAAGGTGCTTAGAAAATAATGAACTCGGTTTTGTCCAAATTCAGGGATACTAAGTTGGCATTTAGCCAGTGCATATTCTTTAGGTCAAAATTTACATTTTAACAAATGGATTGTAATGAATTATTGATGTACAGAAGATTTGTGTCGTCAGCAAAGTGACGAACAGAAGAGAAAGGAGTTTGACAGATTTATGTAAGTTGTTAATATAAATCAAGAATAACACATGACCTAAATCAGATCCTTGAGGAACACCACATACAACAGATTTTAGAGAAGATTCATACCCATTAACAGAAACAAACAGTTTGCGATCATATAGATAAGATTGAAACCAATCCTTTGCTATGTCACGAATACCGTAATACTTTAATTTCGAGATTAAAAACAGCCAGTATCAAGAGCCTCTCTGAATTTTTCAGTTATACTTATGAGAGCATGAGGGGTTGAATATTTAGACTGAAACGCAGTACATCAGTTTTTCAAGAAGTTTGCTAATGTTGGATGAAAGTGAAATTGGTCTGTAGATATTGCATTAAAATTCAACACTTATTTTGTATAAGACCAGAACAGAAGAGATTTTCAGAAGATCAGGAGAGGTACTATTTTCGAAGAAGATGTTTAGCAAATCAATATCATTTTTCATTTTTGAAATCTTTAAGTACACATGTCGGTATACTTTTAGGTCCAGATGCTTTTCTAGATTTTAAGCTTGATATGAGTGAGGAAAGTTTAGGTTGATCAGTAGGAGAAATAAGTAAATTATGAATGTTTGTTCTTGACAGTTTACCATATAAAATTTTATGCTTTTGGATTAATTTTAAAATTTTTTTGATCCATGGTTTAAATTTTACGCCTGAAACCCTTAACACTAACTTTTTTAAATGGAATATATTGTTCTGACAGGGAAGTCATTTTAAATTGAGTATATTGTTCTGACAGGGAAGTCATTTTAGAAAATAAAGAACCAAAGCAAAGGTTGGCATCAAAATTATTATTATTAAGCACATCACCCCAGTTAATTTCTAGAAAATCAGAGATGAAACTATCCTATGGTTAATGGTCTTTCTACGGAAAATATTATGTTTGCATGGAATAAAAGTTTTGTTGAAGTCGGGAAAAATGAAAACTGAGGTAAGTGATCGGAGAAGGATATAGTTAAATTTCCAGTTAAAATTCCATTGTTTGTGAGATTACAAAAAAAGTATTATCAATAAGGGTATTAAATCGATCTTTTATTCTTAAATGAAGGAATGAATCTTAAGGAATGATTGTCTTTGAAGAAAGAGTAACAAAAGGATGAATGTTTTGAAAAGTTTAAGAAGTTTCATTATTAGTGCAGTATTGTGAACGGTCAATGTACGATTAAACCATCTCTTAATATTGAATAGTTTGTTTTCATGGAACAAAAGTTTTGTTGAAGTCGGGAAAAATGAAAACTGAGGTAAGTGATCGGAGAAGGATATAGTTAAATTTCCAGTTAA
>JAUZNK010083710.1:0-12996 GCA_035046665.1 Euphysa ruthae | reverse complement strand
GGATGGTAAATTATGATATCCCATTACCATGTTAATTCCCAATAAGGAGAATAACTCTGGTGAGGTAAGATTTGAATCAGCTTTCATGCTCTGTGTTATGTATTGACTGGTTTGAAATGATATGTTTTCTTGGATTTCGTTATCAAAGTATGACAAAAAATAATCTCCAGGTTGATGACAATCAGCAAAGTGATCCTTGATAAGTCCTATAAAATAACATCAGTAACATAAAGTTGTGGCAAAGAACTGAAAGAACTGAAGAAGGTGAAATCAGCCAGAGTAATAATAAAAATAATCATTTATTCTCCAAAAACAATCCTACAACAAAAAACTTTTATATCTATAATTTTAAAAAATTATTAAATATTTAAAAAAATTATTTTTTTAATGACGATCTTTTTGAATTGATACAATTTTGATTGGAGAAAAGAGGGATTTGGACCTAAAATTCTTAAATTTTCAAATTTGTTTACAAAAGAAACAAGAGATCTAATCCAATCACAGATGCGTTGATAAATGCTAGAAAACTTACCATACTTTTGCGTTTTATGGGATGGAACATAAAGTTACCATTACCAAAATTTCTTGTTAAATGGTTATGAGTTATTCGAATTTTAGTAAAGAAATTCGAATACCACCTAATGAACGTTTAGCTGAGATAATGTGCTAAGAAAACATCGCATTGCTCACTTTATATGTCATGGCAGACCAATTACTCTAATAGGCAGAATTTACCTTCAGCAGATGCAAATGAAGTATCAAATTGGTCCTTGTCCTTTTTAGTCCAGTGACGGTCTTGCTTGACATCGTTTTTATCACTGGCTGCACTCAAGGTATCCACCTTGAGCTGCCTTCTGTAAATTCAGATGTGTCATCTCTTTCCATGACCTCTGCAACGTCCCCATCCACTTCATCATTCTCGGACTCAACCATTGTCGGCTCTGCTAATCCATGAGCATCTGGAACAAAGTCACATTCAGATTCACTTGATTCAAAATCGTCACTTATGTCACTTGCAATGACGTACAAAATCCAACCAGCACCTTCTTCTGACGTGAAAAACTTTTTACTTGACATTCTATTTAGTAAACTAAACAACAATATCTGCCAAAATACTATATTATGCAGAAAACTAGTCAAAAAAATCATACAAATGTCAGTCAAAATAAAAAGATTTCTGGCATTTCCAATCATACCAAGTCATGTCAATCATACCTGACGGGACTAATACGTCCCAGAACATTTTCTGCCATAAAAACAAACTTGTAACAAAGTAAACCTTATAAGTACGACATATAATATGCTAATGATATTAAATAACACCTAAAACCAGTTCACAAGAGCGTGGAAAACTGATGAACAACAACTACAAATTTATGAAAAACATTACCACGTCTGCATTTGCCGGTGGCCATTTTGTGAATAAATTTATGTGGTTTTGAGAGATGACTAATACTTTATCCTGTCTAATTGGCTCAAAGATTGATTTTCAATTGATTTTTATTTTATAAAACTAAAATTAATTTTTGAAACACTGAAGCAAAAGCTTAAGATTGACCGGTTTCTCGTCGCTAGATTTTTATTTTTGGACCTTTGCGTCCACTGATTGATTTTTTTTTTTTTTTTTTTTTTTTTGAGTAGAATTTTGTATTATGAGCCCATAAAGTATTTAAAAACATGTAAAAAAGAAAATAATTTACTACCCCTTAATACGTGTTACCCAGCCTGTGATAATTTTAATTTTCAGTTTAGTTTCTTTTTAACGTTATCTTGCCATAGAAACTATCTATAAAACTAAAAAAAAAATAATAAATAAAATTTGAAAAAAAAGTAAGTATGTGGGTACTGAATAAATATTCAAATTTTCATGGTAATACTTTATATGGTTTCTGAGAAATCCCTGCCGCAAGCCTAAAAGATACCGTTTTGAGATATTCGCATTTTAATAAGAAATTATTAATAAAATTGCTATGTCTTTCATTTCCATAAAAGAGTGGCTCAAAAGCTTTATTGTGGTCACATAAACCTTTCCTTATAGCCCTTAACTTCTTCCGTCTTTGCTTTAAAAGCGTGCTACATTGGTGTTCCATTTTACTGACCCGTTTAGAGTCTATTTGCAAACAATAATTGCTGATGTTCGTACTGGTATATATATATATATATAGCTCACAAAAATTTTATTCGAGAAAGCGTTGACCATTATTAAAGTGCAATACTGCTGATGAAACTCCCAGAGAAAGTTGCAGTTTTCTCAATAAATACATATTTAGGGCACCTCTTCCAAACTATTTGGTTAAGGGACTCATTTTGATTCTGCTTTTTGTCGTGTAAACACGTTTGAAAGAGATTATTGTCGACTAGATCTTTAAAAATCGATTTGGTCACATCTCTGACAGCAGTAGGTATTGTTACCTTTTCTTTGTAAGTTGAATTCCGAGTGTGTTTATCTGACTGGAACTTACACTACGAATCCTCGGTACGTAAAATAAACTATGCCGCGTTCTTCCACATTTGTGTTTTTGGATTAATCGAATAGAACAGCCGCGACAGTTTTTTTCATCCCATAAAAGACATAACAAATTAACATACCATAGCAGTTTTGAAAGTTATTAATTAATTTCTCTGTTAATCGTCCGGCTCCACTGATTTTTTTACCGTCACATAGCACTTCTTTGTTTTTTCTTTAAATATCTTAGTCGGGTGCCAAATCGCTTCTGGACATGACAGATACATTAACCCTTTTTAATTTCTACTCCTTCACCATATGGTTTAGCCGAAACAACAGTACAGAATCCCAATCCCCATGAAATACTGTATATCTAAGATTTTGCAGATCAACGTTGTGTGATCTGACAATCGTCATCATGTGCCACTTTAAAATCGTTATATTCGTTTGGATGTTAGATTTTCCTCAGTTCTCATATGGAACATGATTTTCAAGTTTTAGTTTCGTTTTGAAAGTCTATACATTTTCCTCTTTCAACTGAAACATCTGTAACTACACCATTATTCGATGCGTATCCACTTTTTTGCCATGAACGTTCGAATCCGCACATATCATCTGCAGACGTCCTACCGCGTGGAATTAATTATTTTGATGCAATATTCATGTTTTTATCAACTAAACACTGATAAGCATCCATTATTGTTTGTAAAATGTCACTATATGTGCTTTTGATTATTGGTGACTTCATATTCATGTTTGACCTTTTCTCATTTCACGGAACGCAATAACGGTTAAAAGGTTTGCGACCTGGATTTTTTTTTAATACAGGGACAGGAGCAGAAGGAGAAGTCAACAACCTCGTCAACTACCAAATTTTCATCTGAATAAGTAAGAGAGGATTAAAACACAGTTAGCCATTCACAACTCTCGCATACAATCGAAAGACCAAGGCTCAGTACAAAAATTTTTTGACAAATTACACGACAAAGACAGAGTCTCTACTCCACAGTGTTTTGGAACATTGCAAAACTTTTAATAAATCTCCTAGTATTGAAAAGTTCACATTAAAGTTAATGTCATTTTCAGCATCATCAGGAGTTTGACACTTAAAAAGTCTCAACTTGTTGGAGGAAGCAGAACATCGTGGCACCAATATTTGTTTTTGATAGCGAAGACGACTCTTTATTTTTCGTTAAATTATTTTCTCTGTATACCCTTTTTTAACAACATGAACCTTCTGTGAAACCTGCTTGTTTTTGTTTTCCTGCGATACCAGTTTAATATAAAATATAATAATAGTTTAGAAAGATTATAAGAAAGTTTGGATGAGTTTGATATTTTTTAAAGCGTGCGGCTCTGAGCATATAAATAAACAAATGCAAGGATTTATGTAAAAAACACACGAAATAGTATTTTAAACAAGAAGTTCTGTCGTGTCTGCAATCTCTGTTTCCAGTAGTTTCTGCTGGTGGGAATTTTTAAGTTTTTTAACGGTTTAATGATAGTTAAATCCACATAGCAAACGAGTCAGTTTACGGTTGCTAGGGACAGTTAAGTGAAAAAGCTACATACAAACTTGATTTTTAGTTTCTAGGATAAAAAATGCGGTCTAAAATATCTGTTTAAAAAATTTTTATTACCATACCTCAACAGAAAAATTTTTTATTTTTCATAGTAAAATTAAGTTTATTTCATTCTCTTGTATTAGGTTTTTAAATATTTTTTTACCACAACTGATCCAGTTTTATGATGCGTTTTATTTTTAAGAATGGACAAAAATTGATTGTGAAATGACATCAAAGCTTCTTTCTTGTGATCTTTCCTGATTTTAATAAGTTATGTGTTACTTCCTCTTAAATTTCATTGGTGATTTCTAAATAAAGATCCTAAGTAGAAGACCCTACCTAAGAATTTGTTTTCAACACTCCATGTTTGTTTCTACTATGTAAAATAAATTTAAAGAAATTCTTTCTGGAATTTTATAGTTTTGTCGAAATTTTTGAAGAAGTTGAAGAAGAAAAAAGACTTTGGGGAAAGTGAAGAATGAAAATTTAAAAGTAGGCAAAATTACATTTATACAAACAGCTTAAACATAACAGGTGAAATAAATTTCTGCCAGAGGTGGGAGTCGAACTCGTAACCTTTCCCTCCATAGTCAAACGTCCTACCACTGTGCCAACTCCGCAACAGGTGTCAGTACACCTGTTTGGAAATTTCCTTTATTATTATTTATAAGTTATCCACCAAAACTACTATCAAGGCAAAAATTTGTTGGTCAAAACCATTACTAAAGTTTGAAATAAAATTTCAAAGCGATGTTCCTCATGGTGTAATATTTATAAAATAGGTAGAAGTAACAAGGATAGGATAAACAAGATTCTGAGAGAGATGTCAAAACATGGCTGAGTAAAGTTTAGATCCAAACATTTTAAGAAGAGATCAAGGGTCTTTCCAGTTGAAAAAAAAGTAAATAAAGAAGATAGTGTTGTAAATAAAGAATCAATTGTAAATACTCTAAGATCTCCTGTAAATTTAAATGGATGGTGTCACTTAAAATCCTGCTGATACTATAAATGCTTCAATATCATCATCCAAACACGAAGAAATCGATGCTTGATGACCAAAAAAAAATTATTTTACAATATCCGGTTATATTATTGTGAAACCTGTTGAGCTTTTTGATATTTTCAAAATATTTTCTTGCCCTAAATGTCACAGACAATCGCTTGTTTGATCGGATGTATTGAATAAACGCAAGGACTTGCTGTATTTTTGGAGCTAAAATGTACAATATGCAGTTTTATTAAAAGTTTTTGTACATCTAAAAAAAAAGTGAAAAATGTTCTGATATTAAAATGATTAGTTTATGTGATGCTTTCTTTGGGGCAGGGTCTTGCCGGCATCAAAAGTTTACGTCACTGATGGATATGCCAAAACCAATGACTCAAAAAAATTATGAAAAATGTGTTAGAGCTATAACAAAGCTCAGGAAACTATCTCAGATGCTGCTATTGAGCTTAGAAATGACAGTGACACAGTTTTTGATAACGGTAATTCGCGCAACGTCGTGGTTTTGCCTCAAATAATGGTGTTATTAGGGTTATATCTATCAATAATAGCAAAACTCTTGATGTCGAACAGGTGATTCGTGTTTGCAAATCTCAAGGAAACAATGAAGAAAAAAATCCCTGAAGGCTATACAGATTGGAGAAACAGTCACATCTGCAAATATAACTACATTGGATCTGCCGGTGGAATGGAAAGTGTTGGTTCAGCTTTAATGCCTCGGACATTACCAAAAGCGTGTCGGAACCCTACACAGAAAAACGATTAAGTTGTTGAAAAAGAAGGTAAGCTTTAAAAAAACTGGTGGATTTGAGCAAACATACAGTATTAGGAACAAAATTTAAAATGTCATATCTCGGTTTAGTTTGAATTTATAATATGGTTATATCAAGCTTAAAAATCAGAACCGCAAAAAAAAAAGAAATTTATAAATTTTCGGGCACGATCGGGCCCAAAAATCACTGAAACAGTAAATAACCCTGCGTATTATAACTCAAAGAGAAATTATCAGATTGATTTCCAATTTTTCCTATAGATTGATTATAATGAATCTTGTGTTTGCCAACCAAATCTCTAGCATCACAAAAAAATCCACAATGGTAGACTTTGGACAAAAATTTATGTGGGACGGATTCATTATCTTGGCAATAATGTGTCAAAATAAATTTTTTTATTAGTGCACACCAATTATATAATGAAGAAGATTTGCTGAAAGTTGTAGAGCTCGGTTAAGAAATTATAATGTGTAGCGTTTTGCAAATCGTAATTTTGTCAAAAAGCCTGTAAAAATAAAAAAGTAATAAAAACCGTAAAAAAACATAATAAAATTCACTCAAAAATCCCAGCACCATATACTTCACTTTATTTACCGTTATTTATATCATGAAATCGAGAAAATCTTTTTGATGCTTTTGATTTATAGTCCATAACAGACATACGCTCGTCATCTTTGCGTTCATAACAGCGCGATGTAAACGTATCCAGGTCAAGTCCAGATTAAGGTAGAACGTTAATAATTCCACCTGTACCGCTAATAAAACAAACTATCGCAGAAGAAGCACCCATCTACATTACATTTCTAAAAGTAAACTGACTTAAAAGTAAACTAGCATTTGGACCATAAAATTTTGTTCAGATATTCATTGTTATTTTGGGTTTTCCCATGCAAACACTTTTCAAGTAGTGAATCAATTCTAATCAAAATATATATGCTTTAGAATTTTCTTCAATGCTTTAGGAAGTAAGGTTTTAGATTTTTTGTAGCTTATTGTGCTTTTAACAGTATCTATATGGTACTTACGTGGACATAATTCGTGTTGTGTTTCATCGGTATTGGCTTCTAAACAATGATATAAAACGATTCCGATTAGCTTCTTTAACTGGCTTTACCATTGAATTAGGGTATAGCAATCCCATAAAATTTCAGGAGTTTCTTTATTTGTTTTTGGGTCAACTTCTTACATATTTTAGCTTCATTGTCTTTTTTAAAGTTCATCACATCATATTACCCATATGCTTTTGAACATGCCCGACGCAAGTTTTTTCACTGTTATACCCGGATAATGTTCGGCAGCCATCATGGTGTTACTTTGCATCCTCAGCGCAAAGATATTCAAAGTACCGAAGGCTATTGAATACGTTTGATTTAGAAAATTTTTCTTCAAGTGCGGCTGCTTCCATCGATCAAGTATGGTTAATGGGGCAATCATGAATATCAATATATTCGTTGTAGTCAACGGTATCTTTACCCCATGTGGTACAAGCTGTGCATTTTTTAGTTTTCACCCGATAGTCAAGGCATTTGCCTGAGTCAACCGAGACTGCTGAAACAAAACCATTCAACGACGAGAAACCTCTTTTTTGCCATACGCGTCCACACAAATGCCAACAGCAGATGACGAGATAGACCTTTTAACAACAGAAAAATTATTTTTAGCTACTACTTTATATTGAGTGTCATGGAATGCATTCCTATTCATCGTAAACACAATATCCGTAATGCCAATTAGGCAGTCCATCGTCGAAAAGCCTTTGCCTGTTTCTCAAAATGCAATTACAAAAAAATACAAAAACGCGTGTTTACATCAAAAGCGTTACTACTGTCGAAGATTTTTCGATATACAAGCTAGTGTATGTAGAATAGCTCCACTTACATGTGTTACATGAAGCACATAGACAATTTGACAGTCCCTTATTTGTTTGAAAAATCATTTTAAAACTTAAATTGTTTGTTTTGCACACTGAGCAGTAATCAATTAGGGCCACAATTTATGAGGATGTAATGCCAAACATTGTCAGCTAGTACATTGTTATCTTCATTCTTAGATAAGCATCCTTGTAGCTTACTCCTGGAAAAAGATGGGATTTCAGTTTTTTCTGCTAATACATTCTCATCAGCAAGCTCATCTACAACTGCAACAAGTTATTTACATTATTTTAGACCCTCTTTTCTTTATAAATAACCTATTTGGTCAGTCAATCTTCTCTTCTTTGATCGAGCTTTCATTACTTATAACATAGCTAGTTTTAAATACAAAAAAATGATTTTATTTTATTTAAAATATAGCAAAAGCTATCTCAGATCATTTCGGTTCTTTACTTCAATACAACCTTCTATAACAATGTTATTTCATCACCCTTGTGTGATAAAGGCCTATCTACATTTCGTGTTAACAGCAAATATACAGTGCATGTTGCTAATAATAGCTAGAAAATACCAAGGAATAAAGTACAGTGAACCAGAATTATTTTTCATTTTAATTCTGTATAGCCACCTTAATATGTTAGAGATTTGAGATTGAGATCCAGTTTTATTTGTTAGTTTCATTATTTTATTAGTTAAAATCCCGTTTTAAACTTTCAGAGGTCGATTTCTCAGAACGGATGCTTATAAGAGGCCAGTAACAATATTTTGAGAAGTTTTGATTTATGAAATGCTTGATAATTTTCCTAAAGTAAGTAAGTAAGTATTAATTCTGCCACAAACAAATATGCATAAGCTATGAAAATTACAAGAGAAAACAAAGAAATAACAACTAGGATAAACATTAAAATAAAAAAAAAAAAATTGTGGCAAGGATAGGCACAAAAATTGCCTGTCCCAGCATTATTTCCACTGTGGTCATTTTTTAATATTTCTTTGTGTGGTCAAAAATAGAGATGTTTAAGCAGAAGCATAGTAAAATTACAGAGAAAGAAAAAAAACATAAAATAAAAAGAAAAAAAAAAGTTTCCAGAATTATAGTCTATGTTTATTAGGTCTGCGAACTACATCCAGAGAGGTCAACATGTTTCCTTGATCTTATGTTTAAAAACGTTATATTTTGTGATTAATTCTATTTCATTAGAAAGCCTGTTCTATATAAAGTGACTTACCTTTCGATGGCAGATAATTTTTTCCCATGTGTATTTTCTTAAGAGTGTATCTAACCTTAGATGGCTGTTGCGCAGAGGGTTCTAGACTGCTCAGTACCAATATAAGCAGGACTATTCATGTTCAAACAAAATCTTGTACAATTATTTTGTGCACTTTTCAAACGGATTTTAAGTGATTCCTACATACACTTGGTTTTTTCTTCTCCAAAGCGCACACTTAGTTTGTTATCGACAAAACACTCACTAAAGTTGGAAATATTTCTGTTTAGAATATTTTCTATTTCTTTTACATCCTTATGTTAGAAAATCAAGCAAGAGTCATCTGCGTAAAGAAGTAATTCACAGTTTAGTGCTTGTGTCATGTCGTTCACATATATCAAATACAACAGAGGTCCTAAAATTGACCCCTGAGGGACACCACATTTCACTAATACTTCATCAGATGGTTCTTTATAAACTTTCAACTTGCTATGTATAGATACTTTGGAGAGCTGCTCGAAAATAAGCACAAAACGGTTATATTTCTTTGCGCGCAATGATGCAGCGAAAAATAAACCAAAGAGTAAAATCCTTCGCAATAAAAGTCACTAGAAAAATAACAAGGTTATTGAAGCAGAGGGGTGTATGTATGAAGCTGGTTGTTTTGAGGAGTGTTTAATATATTTTTATATAATAAGATATGCCATATTTGAGCCCACTCCGTTATTTTTAAGATTTTAATGTTCAAAACAGTTTGTTAAAATTTAGCTCACGGTTTTTGACGTCCTGTCAAGGATATCTTGAGAACCACATAAGGTGGTCATAATTTGTGTAAAAACTTTCATAATAAAAAGTTGATGAATGAAAAAAAGAACACAAGGTCATTATATAAAGTATTTATATTAAAAAAGTAGTGTAATTTGATGAAAACCACCAGATTCTGATGCCTACAAGAACATAATGCTTAGAACTATATTAGTACCTCGTCATCAACTCCTTCCTCTTTCAGGATGAATTTTACAAGTTTCTTACCACAATGTACCGAAGATGCTGCATCAGATAATTCATGGCACTCCATTTAATTAACCGTGACATTATTTTAAAAATAAAAGCCCTCTAGTAGAGGGTAGAGGCTCTACCTCTGCGCTCTGGCCGCTTTTTATCTAATTTCTCGGTTTTATCAGACCCTGCGATACTTTATTTGAGAATGGTTTGGTCGAATGTCTTGAAATCTTGGGATGTTGTTCAGCTGCCTGTTTAAGGCTGTACCAGAATTGATTAGTTTACTAAAATACATTTTTGCATATTCCACCTTGTCTGTAATTATTTTATTTTAGGGCAGAAACATTAAAAATGGTCCCATATGCAACCTGTTTATACTATTGATATAATATTTTGCTACAGTCATTGTATATCACAAAATTTCAATAATGATTGACCTATAGTTTTGATTTCAGCTATTATACTATTTGACCACCTCAAATTTCCAACAATAGTTGAAATGTTGTCATATTGTTAGCTACAAAATTCTTTCTTTCTTGATTTATGAATATTGTTTTTTTGTAAAAATATGTTTTAGTAAAAATGGTTTTGTAAACTTAACAGGTGTATTTAAATACCACGTGACCACTAAAAATATCATTCTTTGGAGAATGTCACCCCCATGCTAACACTTTTTATGAGTCAGCATACCAAAAACTTACGGTTTCTATGGAAACCAGCTGCCATTTTTGTAAAATTTTTATTTATATATGTACTTTAGTAATAACTTATTTCTATATATCATATGTTTGCAGTTTAGACCATTATTTAAAAAAAGATATTGCCAGGAGTGTTTACTCCTTAAAACTATGTACTAATGGAAAACGCATTCGAAAAAAGACGAAAAATTTCTTCCACTATGTATCTAGCTAGGACCCCAACTATCAAGGAAGTGAATCATAAGAAAATTACCTTATCGGACAAAATTTTCGTCACATAAAGACAATTTCTTCAGTTTTGTCCGACGAAAAAATTTTTTTCCCTTTTTTATGTTTCACAATTTTCCTTAAAATTGTAGCATTCATAAACGGGCTGATAGCAAACTGAACTGCTGTTATAAATGACTTTAGAATATTATTATTCAACAACAACTATAGAAATTTGCTCGACTGATGTGTCGTTGTCGAACGTCATTGGAGGTTTTTTCGTTGGTCTTATCACTTCACTGTGCTCGCCATTATCCGATTCTTCTTCTGATGATGAATCTAAAATCATCGGTGGATATTTCTTCTTCTTAGACTTTACAACTTCGTTATCAATTTAATTTTCTATCGTGATGTTAACTTCATTCTCCTCATCGTCCGTTTATGTTGTCTCGTATTCGTACGAGATCATTATAAAACTTTTTATTTTTTGGTGAGTGATAAAACTAGTACTTTTAAAACTCAGTAGTAATGGGATTTCCAAACCTCCTGCTGGGATAGCAGGCCTAAATATTGTAGAATCCACAAAATCATTAATCTTTCCATTTTCTTATATTGAAAGGATTTGGTGGAGTTTTAGATTTGACTGATGGCTGGACAAGAATTGGAATTGCAATGGAGCAAGGGAACAACAGGGAAACTTGAAACATCACCTCATTGCCTCAAAAAAGAGAAATTCACGTTTCAAAGAGCAATATCAGCCGCAGTTTTAGAACATGACATCACACCATTACTTGTCAATTTAAATCAAACGCCATTATTTTTCGTTTCTCCGGGAAAGTACACTTATAGTTTAAAGGTGGTAGTTTAAAGTAGTGAAAATTTTCCAAATAAATTATTTGGAAAACAACTGTTTATGGCACTTTGAAGCAAACTTTCAAACAAACGGATAGATAAGGATTTTTAACAAAATTAATGAAAAGTTTTAAAATTTCAAGTGTGCCAATTTTTCGCAAAAACTTTATGTAAAATTAGTCAAAACTTTCACTATAATAATCCCCTTTCCCAAACGTTAGCCCTCCTTCCAACCCAGTGTAGTTGCATAGTTACATTGCCCTGGACTTTCTCTGATTTTGCTTTAAGTTATAACCAATAGTTTGAATGTTTTTAAAAATGCCAGTTAAAATGTTGGTATGGTGGGGAAGGAAATCTGTGTTGCTTGTGTTTCTGTTTTAATATGCATTTTCTACTTTTTCATAGTTTAGTGTAACAGAATAAATTTATAGAAAAAAAAAGATAAAATTATAAAGGGACGAGCTGAAAGAAGAAGAATAACAGGCCATACAAAAACAATAGTGTTGTAATCGTAATTGCTGCTGAGCCTGGCAAATGTCTGGATTATCGTATCACATCAAAATTTTGTGATGAGTGTAGTCATTGGGAAAGGAAAAGATATCCTGGAATATGATGATTTTATTATGCATCATGATTGTAATATCAATCATAATGACTCTGCAGGATCAAAGGAGGCCGCAGGATTGATTGTTTCAAACCGTCGGTAGAGAATAGCAAGTAAAATACAAGTACTATATTGGAGATGATGACTCAAAATCGTATCACAATATCGTTTAGAATGACTATAATGGGATTATAGGTTTGTATGCGGACGACTCGGAAAGTTAAAAGCGTCAAATGAGGGAAACTATCTGATGGTAAAACCTTAAGAGGAAAAAGACACTTACAGAAAAAGCAATAAGTTTCAAAATTACTTTGGAATTGTCATTACATAGGACAGTTAGCTGGGAAAACAGTGTAGTCGATGAAAAAGGCTGCTGCTTTATTTCAGTCCATTGAGAAAGGATTTAGAATCCAGATATAAAATGAACCCTCATACTACGGACAGCTCGTGTAACTATCAATCAGACATAATAAATGGTATTGCCGATAAGCCTGGTATCCCAACAATCGTGCATGACATGATTAAACCAGTTTTCGTCAACATTATTGATTTATTGAAGCGTTGTCTCCATGGAAAAACCAAAATCAACAACGAATCATTGAACGGTGCTATTTAGAAGCATTTACAAAGTATATTTAAGTTGGCAGGGAGACAACTGACATGGGAGTGGCTTCTGTGGCCAAAAGGTTCAATGATGGAACTGTTACAATTATTTAAACAATAATCAAGGATCGCAGACCTTTAAGATTTTGTAAGGGTGATACGTG
>JAUZNK010083699.1:827-12999 GCA_035046665.1 Euphysa ruthae | reverse complement strand
TATATACATACATATAGGTCTGAGCTAACATTTTGATACATTTTTGATAAAAACATCTAGTCGTTTGCATTGACTACTTCTCAAAATGGTCACGAACAGTATGTGCCCAAGAACACAACTGCCTCAATGCAACTTACAACAAGTAAAAAAATTTCTTCAAACATCCAAAATTAAGGATGATAGTAGGCAGACTGAAACTAACTGATACTGACAGAGAATATATAAACCCCATAGGCTTACATGCTACTTATCAACATTCTTACAAGCCTACGCAGAGACAATAAAAACTTTTAAAATTTTACCACAGCTGGCCACTTTCCTTTTAGCATAGCCAACGAAAGGTCACTTTCCGTAAGATTTTTTCCAATAGTATAATGATTCTCAGAGATAATTGGTATAGCATCATGCTTTCCATCGTCAGGCGTGAAGTACTCAAGAGGAGTTTGGAAGCCACAATAAGATATTTTAACTATTTCAGCTCTCTGCTTTCATGACAATGCTCGGGAAAATTTAGATAAGAATCATCGCCTGCTTTCCTTTTTATTAACAGAGTACGTTTAAAATCCATTCATAATTTTTGACGAGACTTTTCGTTCTTGTATATACCAACCCAAAAGAAAAAGGAATTGTTTCTTAATAAGCTGCAATGAAGCATCGGCAACTCCAAAAAAAACTTTAGAAAACTATTCGTAAATTAAGAGATTATGTTGCTTAGATCTGGTCATAAGAAGAAGAAATATATTTTTACTTATCAATGCAGATGTAGATTGGCTTAGGCAAATATACAGTGATTTGTTCCACAGCTATTGGAAATGGAACAGTTTATTTAATCCTCATATCACTTTAAAAGCAGGAAGTGCTTGGTTCTATTTCATTTATGCACGTGTGAATTCTCAAAGTACTTGTTAAAATTCTCAAAGTACTTGTTGCAATTATGAACTCGTCAAAACAAAATTATACCATAAATTTAATGCTATATAAGTCGGTTAAGTTAATTTATTATTTACGTATAACTTTTCTCGATTTACAGGACTGACACGATGCCAATTTGGCACAGAGACGTACTTGTAGATCTAACAAGTCCATTATCTAAATGAGTTTGTCGAGTTCGTTTTTGTTTCAGTATAACGCATTAATAATATAAAATAAGATAACTACATTTTCCAAAATTAACCAAATAAGAAAATACAATGAAAATTTTCATAATAATTTGAGACGAATTATAAAAAAAAAATTTTTTAATGTTCGGATAGCTGTTTAACTTAATATTAGGTTAATTTGGAGGGAGTCACTCGTATAGCAAGGGCTGACCAGAAGGAGTGACTCCAGATTTTATTAGTAAACATTTAGTTAATTAAAAACTAGTCGTTAAAAAGGACGTTATTTATAGCTAATTATATCAATATATTGATATTATCTATATTAGTAGTAATATAATAATTTTAATTACAAATATGTTTATGAATAATAAAAAAATAATTTCTATTAAAGAGAGTTTGTAAATTTGAGCTTAAAAATACTATTAATTTCAGTGGTAGATTTATTGCATTTTTACCGTTTTTACCGTATTTTTATTTCGTACTTTTCGTACTTTTCGTACTTTTAAATATTGGCAGAATTAGTTTATTGGCTTTACTACTACGAGTATTGTAGCTAGGTGTACTTGAATAAATTTCAAATAAGTTATTGTGCCAGGTAACCACGATTGTGTACTTGGAAAATTTACAAGTACGCTACCCTGCCACGTTGGCAAGATAGTGTACTTGAGTATTTTTCAAATACGCAATCGTACCAGACTTGCAAGGATGCGGATCCTAGCAGCAACCGGTACGATTCTCATTGGCTTACAATGCTTCGACATAATAGATCATAACATGTTAAAAAAAAATGTTACATTTAAAATTATTTTCTGCCAACCTAAATTGCGGAGTTTCCAAGAATCCATCTTAGGCCCATTACTTTTGTAATGTGAATGTGAATGACATTCCGGTGTCACCGGAATTTCTAACTCTCCGAAATTATGACTCCAAAAATCAGTATAAACTTGATTAAATTAACTTTTCAGTTATAATTAACAATTGAAATTTAACACCCAGTTATTATAAACTAGTGAATAAAGACTCTGTAGAGTTAATATTACCTAGAAAAAAATAACTCCCTAAGTGGATCCACTTTTCAACTGTTTCGCTGAAAAGGAGGTTTTTAACGACCCACCAAGGGCCTGAAATCAAAACCACAATTAAAAGCTCTAAAAATAAAAATTTGATTTGAGGCGCACGCAGGAACTTTAATTTTATTTTTAATTTTACTTTAATTAATTTTTATCAAAGGGTTAAAATTAATGTTAATGGGTAATTTTCTCTGCATATAGATATCTAAACAAACCCTTGAATATTTCTTGGATAAAATTACACCTGGACTAGAATTTTATTGAAAAGTATACTATAATACTCTCTTTACGGGTGACATCAATATCTTACCTGACAGGTCTAAATTACAACGCTTTCTTAACACTAGCTGCTTTCATAATATGCATTCTCCCAAAACTTGCTGGAAATCAGCTGAAGGCACATGCATTGATCTTTTTCTAACCAACAGGAGAAGGTCTTTCCCACATACTCTAGTTTACGAACTAGGTATTAGTGACCATCATTCCTTGTTCTACACAACGCTTTTGTAAGATTCCCACCCAAACCATATCAATACAAGTGTTACAAAAATTTCAACTAAAGAATTCTTTAATCAGATCTCACTTTTCACTTTAGTAAGAACACCATTCTCAGTTATGATTGTTTTGATGAAACTTTATTAAAGTCCTTAACTTTCATGCCCTGTTAAAAACCAAAGTTTTTCGAAGAAATACAAGCCACATATGAAAAAGGAACATTATCATGAAGAGGTCAAGCTTAAATAATATAACCATCAAATCCAGCAACTCTATCGATTGGTCAAATTATAAGTCCCAAGAAATCTTATTGTGAATTTTAACAGACAAATGAAAAAGCCGTTCTTTAAGTCTACTAAAATTAGATTTCCAAAAAAATTCTGAGAAACTTTCAAACCTTTATTTTCGAATAGAGCTGATTCATCAGAAGAAAGAATTATTTTGATTGAAAAATATGAAATAATTTCTGATAAAAAACAGCTTGCAAGTAATTTTAATCATTATTATAATACTATAGCTGAAGGCCTAAATATCACTAAATGGATTCCTAATTTTATTTCATCAACTCATGATCCAATTCAAACCGCTAACGAAAAATTTAGACAACATGCAAGTATACTAACAATTGGAAATAACTGTAAGATAGTTAATTTGTTCTCTTTCAGAGAAATAAGTTCAAACGATGTTTTTAAAGAAATAACTAATTTCTAAAACATCAACGAACTAGAGACCCATTAGTCTGCTTCCAGCACTTTCAAAGGTCTTTGAACGTCTTATTTATAACCAAGTCGTATAATATTTTGAAAATAAACTCTCGAAGCGTCTATGTTGCTTTAGAAAACGCTACAACACTTAATATGCTTTGTTGAATCTTCTTAAAAGTTGGTAAAATTCACGCAGCCATATTAAAAAAATTGGAGCTTTGTTAATGGACTTATCAAAGACAGAAGACACATTGCCCCAAGATCTGCTTATTGCTAAGCTAGAGGCATATGGCGTTAAATTTCGTAGTCTCAATATTTTTTTAGTCATCTTTCCGTCAGAAAAACACGTGTTCGTGTTGACTCATCTTTCAGTACTTGGTTACCAATCTTACTTGATGTCCTACAACGCTCTATACTTTGCCCAATTCTGTTTAATACATTTGTGAATGATTTACTAATGTTTGTTGATGAATTAGCTACCTGTAATTTTTCAAAACAATAAGACAATGTCGGCATATTACAGTTCCATTTATAATTTAAAAACAAGGCTTAAAAATGATGCAAACATAACCATGAAATGATTTAGCAGCTTGCTAGTCCTGAAAAAATTCAGAGTCATTCAAAACTCATCAGCAGTTAAACTTCTCGGTATTATTATTGATAGCCTCCTTAATTTTCTTCCTCAATGTAAAGCAATGTGCAAAAATGTAAACCAACGTTCTAGAGCTGTTAATCGTATATGTAACAGTCTAAGTCAAGAAAAGCCATTCGCCAAGGAAATTCATTTATCTGTTTTTAACTATTGCCCCCTAATTTTGATGTTCTGTAGTAAATCTGCGAACAAACATAATTTTGAAGCACAAACGTGTTTTACGCGCCATGCTTAATAATCCACAAATTCTTTTTCATGAGGCTGTAAACGTCACTGGTTCAAAAACTATACATCATAGGAACCTTGAATTTTTCTTCATTGAAGTTTTCAAATCTTTAAATTCTTTGAATCCTGCTTTTATGAAAAATATATTTGTAATAAAAACTTCCTCGTATAGCTTTTGAGCAGGAGACATTCTTAAACCTCCTGAAATCCCACTTGATAAAATCACATTCTTAAACCTAAATTCACTTGAAATACGGGCAGCTTTGGCTTCGAAAAAATTCACTAAAGAAATCAAAACTTGTAAAACACTTTTGAATCTAAAGTAAAGCCTTATACACTTAACTACATAATTTGTAGACAATTATTTATTTCTTATCATTAGTATTATTTATTTGTAATTATATACCTTTTAATTGTTGTGATTGGGTTAAATTAGCTTCTTTTTTTTCTTTTTTTTTGAAATCAGGTGTAAATTATTCCAATTTGAAATAAAAGTTACTTTCTTAAAACTTAAAATAGAAAATTTTCAAAATACTCAAAATAAGAAGGATGCCTTGCTTTTTTATAAGAACATAAAAATCAGAGGAGGCCTTCGAGTGTCCTTCACTTTTATAAAATAAAAGCCTAAACATTTTCTTGATATGTTCCTAATTTTCCATGAAACAATTGTGAAACCACCCCTAACACATTCAAACTATTTTTATGTTTTCTTTGTGCTTGAAACTTTGTTTTATGGACTCAAAGCCTTGCTCTGTTCTTGGTGCGTTCTTGGTGAGTTCTTAAATGTTCTGAGTTTGTAAAATAATTTTCTTTAGATCAGAAATGGAAAACACAGTTACATTTTAGTATGCTCTTGTGAATTCTTTGAAGAATAACAAATTTCAAATTTTTGCAAATAGTGTAAAATAATGTAAACCAGTGCTTAGTCTATTCACGGCCTTATATGACGCATCTGAGAAGCCAAAAATAGAAGTCCAGTTTTATAATTATAAGTAAATGGAACAAATTAGGTTTTGTAGATATTTCATAGCAATAATACAGCGTATATTTGATAATAAGACGTATTGGGAATATAACATATTATAAAACTGAATTAAATTTAATAATTTTGATATTTAATGTAAAGATTCTAAATAGAAACTAGATACCACACTGTACTGGTAGAGTTATTTCTTCTTACTTTTTCGTCGTTTTTTATCGGAGTTAATATCAACTTCGGTGAAAAGACTTATTTGAGCTACGGTTCTGATAATGAGCTCTAATATATATGGTCCTAATTTTGCTAAAAGGTACTCTTGCGTAAAAATCTCATTTTCTTTTATTCTTTTTTTTTTTTATATACAAATTGGTTATCAAAATATTTTACATAATACTTTATTCGGAGAAACTCTCAAGAGAGAAACTTTCGTGTGTCCAAACTCTTGCGAAAGTTTTTGGATAAATTTCCGGTGTTTTTGTTTCCATTTTTTGATACAAGTATATTTTTTGTTCAGTTACACATGAATGTGAAATTCTTCAATGGTAATAAATGTGATTGAATGCTCATTTTTTCAATTCAGTGATAAAAGGTGTGTTTTATTTAGATTTGAAACACCATATTCTTTTGTCTCTAGATAGATCTCGTCTCATTTATTTTTATTCGAATTATCTCGTCAACTTATGACAAATCCCAGTCGTTTCGCTAAAATTCGTCTACCTCCCAATTATATTAATGCGAAAATGCCGATTTTGCCAACCGTCAAATTAAATTGTAATTAAAAATACCGGTTTTTAGCATGGAGATTTCTTGTTAGAAATTTAGTGCCTTTATTTTTTTAAATAAGTTTTTAATAATAGAAAAAAAAAAGTAACAACCTAATAGCAATTTTTGTTTTTTGCCAATAAAATCGTTTCCATATTTTTTTGGAATAATCTGTAAGCTGTCATCATGAATTTGTACAGTCTTTCCATAATCATGAGAAATGTTGCTTCTATGGTCTTCTATGGTCACAGCATCAGGTGTAATCAGGTATGTAAGAATTCGCCTTTGACTGTCAAAATGGACAACCCTAACATCTCAGTTTGTACTAATAGAGAGCTTTATTTGTTATGCTATATCTGGTGTATATGGTGGTTATGTTAAGCCGTTAAGACACTGGCGTACTAAACATGAATAAACTTTTGCGCGTAGGTACGAATCCCAGTCAGTGCGTTGTTAATTTAAAGACAAAAAACCCGTAGTCTCAAGTAGGAGATACAAGTAAACCAACACCTTTGACCCTCTATTATAAGCGAGTTTCCCCTTGGTGCATAATGGGGTTAATTAAAACTTTTAAAAATTTAATTGCATATCTCGGGGATTAATTTCCTGGATTTCAATAAAAAATCTCTCAATTTTCTCGATCCATAGCAAAATTCAATACATGAAAAACACAATATTGGTCATCCGCGAAAATTAATCCACGTCAGGTTGTTTATAATAATGTTGACTAAATGGTACCTAGCTCGTAACCTAAAAATAAGTGAGTGTTACAACCATATCGCTTCTTGTTTGTTTTAGCATCGATGAGAGAAAGTTTTTTCATTTGGAAACATGTGCTGGTTAAATTAAATTTTCCATTAACGATTTGAAACAAACAAACATGTTAAATTGTTGTCTGAAAAAAATAAACTAGTGGCGTTTGCAAACATAATTGGGTCAAACAGGAATCCATTGGGCAAGTCGTAGACAAACAAAAGAAATAATAATGAACCTAAAATAAACTCCACAAAAAAATTTATGAAATCTGTGTTGCATTCAGCTGTTTCAAAATATGATTTTCTACTTTGAAAATAAGTTTCTATTCATCAAAGACTATTGTTGCGTATACCGTGAAAACTAAGCTTTTGAGGAGATATTTTATAATCTACGGTATCACGGCGGTACTTTTGGATAAGTCAATAAAAATTTTCAGTTGTGTACTCCTCTTTGTAAAACGTTGAAAATTTAATTTGAGAGCTGGAACATTGCATGTTCGGTAGAATGCTGTTTCTAAAAAAGCAAACTGTTTTCCATACAAAGAATTTTTATTTATTAAAAAAGTATATAAATTACATGCTTAATTTTTCCAATAATTTTAGATGAACAAGGTAACACAGATGTAGGTATGTAGTTTTTGAAAATTATTTCATCGCCTGATTTAAAGATCTGAGTAACTTTACCGAATATTAGTTTGCCGAATATACCTTTCTTCATAACACAAATGTTTGTTTGATAGGTATAAAGATTTTTCAAAAATAAATGTGATAACATTGGGTGTGCTTCCATTAAATCCACGAATTTTGTTAAGTTTTCACAGCCTTTATAAGTATTTCATGAGAGAATTCTTCAAAACTAGGAAGCGATGAAGAAAATTGTAAGTTCCAATATTTTTTGTTAGAAATATGAATTTATTTTACGAAATTAAGCTCAAAATTTTTGTTCTATTATACTAACTAGAGCACGGTTTGTTGAGTACTTTGCTCAAAAACCAAATTGCATTTCATTAAGGCAATTATATATTGTTAAAAAACTGTAAAGTCGAGAATACATGAGTTTTTCAATTAACTTACATATATTAGACAGTAAAAAATTTTGACCATTTAATTTAGAACTTTTTTAAAAAGAGGAATTACGGACGAGAATTTTAAGATATCTGGGAAGACACCATTTTTAAGATATCTGGGAAGACACCATTTTTAAGATATCTGGGAAGACACCATTTTTAAGACATCTGGGAAGACAAAATTTTTAAGATATCTGGGAAGACACCATTTTTAAGATATCTGGGAAGACACCATTTTTAAGATATCTGGGAAGACACCATTTTGAAGATATCTGGGAATACACAATTTTTAAGATATCTGGAAAGACACCATTTTTAAGACATCTGGGAAGACACCATTTTTAAGATATCTGGGAAGACACCATTTTTAATATATCTGGGAAGACACCATTTCTAAGATATCTGGGAAGACACTATTTAAAAATGAAAAATTAAAGAAATGAGATAAAATTACAGAAAGTTCTTCAGTAAACATTTTGAGAATTATTAAAGGAAAACTAATAAGGCAGGAAGCTTCACCAGTTTTAAGACTTTTAAACAATGAAGATATTTCAACAAAATTAGTTGGGGCGAAAACAGGTTGTCCACATTAACACGCTTAGTTTTTAAGGTGTTCAGTAAAATTAGCATGAGAGGAATGCATGTTAGACTTAGCTGTTGGTAGTAAAAAACTTAAATTCTTCAGAGATTAAAAGTGGATCATTAATAAGGCTTCCTTTCTCTGAAATACAACTGGACATGGGATTTGTTTCGCTTTTACTTTCGATAATGTTTTTAATCTCACTCCGCACTTTGTGCATGTTTTTTGAGTTATCAGAAAAGTATATTTTATAGTGATTTTCTTTAGATTTTTAAATTAATTTTATAATAATATTACTATAAATAATAAATTTTTGCAGTAGATTTTATTGTCAGGTATTCTCAAATATTTATTATACAAAATATGACGTTTTTAATGGACGTCAAAATTCCGTTTGTTACCCACGGTTTAAATCTGCGTTTTAAAACTTTTTTTTTTACACAACTTTTTAAATGGTGCGTGTTTATCTAAGACATCGTTAATAAAATTTAAAAATATATTAAAACATTTGTTAGTGTTGTTTGCTTCAAGTTTTAATTGCGCTTCCCAGTCAATTTCCAAAATATCGCTTTTAAAAAGTTCTTTGTTCAAATTATTGATTTTTTTACATATATAATGTTTGCGATGTACAAAGTTTTTATTTAGACTAGGGTAAATAAAAACTGTGGAAGTTGGTCAGATAGAAAATTTTAAAATGCAAAAATGTTATCAATTAATGTTTTAGATCTCTATGTTATTCTTTTTGGTAATTTTATATGACATGACATTTTAACAAGAAGTTAAAATATTAAAAAATACTTCAGTTGATAGGTCATTACTTATGTTTAACAGATAAATATCAAAATCACCAGTTAAAATAATTGTTTTATTTTAAAGTGAAATTTTGTTTAAAAGCAGTTTTAAAAACTCGTCATTGAACTCATCAGTAGACATGCAAGGATGTCTGTAAACGCAACCAACAACAAAATCTTCTCTAGGTTTATAAATAAGATTTCTAGAAATATAAAAGAGAACTCATAAGCATGAAGATTCTGTTGGGATATGTTCATCGTTATAGTCTTCAAGATCTATAGGAATAGATGGTGGAAAACTTTTCCTAAATCTGGCTTCAGTGGTTCCAATGACGATAAAATAAAAGTTTGGTAAATAAAGCTTGGTTCAAAGTTCATCTAGATGTAGTGCCAGGGAAATGTTCTTGTAAAACGCTGAACAAGAATCTTTATTGTCAAATTTTGGGGAAGAAAAATGTTCGATATTGTAATACTTGCAGTTAATTAAAAGGGAATTGTTATCATTATCATTTCATCAAATGACCCACAGATTTAGAGGAAAATAAGTTGGTAAATCGAGAAAAAATATTTTGGTTGTTAGAAGATTATTTCTACATTGACTATTTCTCAAAATGGTCAAGAACAGTGCTTCCCAATTGCCTCAATGTAACTTACAACTTGTGAAAAAATATCCTCTAACATCCAAAAATAAAATACCCATAAATCCAAGAAAAGTATAAAGATTGGGGACGATAGTGGGCAGACTGAAACCTGCTGATACCAACGGAGAAGACACCGACCCAATTGGCTTACATACTGCTTTTTCAAATTTTCACAGGCCTCTGCAGGTACAATGAAAAAATTCAAAATTTTACCACCGCTGGCCGCTTTCCTTTTAGAATATCCAGCAAATTTCTGTAAGAACTTTTCCAGAAGTATGATGATTTTTAGAGAAGATTCATATAGCATCATGGGTTCCATCGTCAGGTGTGAAGCAGGGGTTTGTAAACCACAATAAGATATTTTAACTGTTTCAACTGCTTTCTACATAACATAATGTCTGGCAAAACTTGGACACATCACCCTTTTTATTATCAGGACACGTTTAAACCCCATTTCTAATCTTTGGCTATACATTTTGTTCAGGTATAAACAACCCAAAACAAAGAGGAATTGCTTCATAATAATCTGCAAAAAGATTGGTCAGCGCTAGTTTATCACCAGCTACGATACTTCCTGCAGTGCACACGACCTGAAATCTTACTTTCTCATAACTATCGGAGAAATCAATAAAGCCTCGCTCGGTGTTTCATGAACTGCTTCTATTTCAGTGCTATATATAATGTAAAAAAAACGCGTGTCTAACAGAAGTGTATGCTAACAATACTCACATGATAGGGTGTGCAACGGCAAGAGTACTGCCCATCCAAGATTCATGAGATTTTTTTTGGTGGCTTCTGTTTGGGCTACCGGCCTTCTATTTAACTTTTAGAGGACCCTGGGTGTTAAAAGATGTTGAGACGGTTTTTTGAGCCATTGGCAGAGCAGCCTTGGCGACGCTTTTCATTACAGGGACTGCAATATGTTTGATTACTCCCCAAAAGTTTCCAAAGAATCCTATACCTCCTTGCTCTTAACGAGGCAATGCTCAACCTTCTTGGTAATAGCGATGAAGTGAGTGGTGATTTTTCGTATCAGTATAAAGTTATACTGGGACTCTCATCTTGCTTGGGTTGCGAATTTTGATTCTAATAGCTAAGTCGTTTCAGTTGAAGTCTATACTTTTATAATGTGTATCTCTAACATCAACTTTTTTTCCATTGTGAATCTTCTTGAATGTGTATTTCACTTTAGGTGGCTGTTGATTAGAGGGTTTCTTTTTTTTTTTTCAAAAACATTAAAAATTTCTGACATTAGGTTGTATGTAATGTGTACTGTAGAATTTAAATGCATGTGTAGCAATACTCTGATTGACTTTGATATTAACAGGCAGCCAATTTATGGCTCTATATTGCTCAGTACTTTGGGATATCTCATATGGATACGGCTATCCATATTTAGACAAGATCTAATCCATATTTAATAGGGTTAAGCTTCAATGCGGCTCCGCACAATGTAATCGTAATCAATCTGATATATGTGGGAAACTATTTTCAAGTTTTGTACGCTGATTTTACTTTAATACAAAGATTTGTGTCTTATAAAAAAGTTGTTCAAAACTTCAAAGACTCTAGTAACTAGTTTATCCCAAAACATGCTCAATATTGCTGCTGATTCTAAACCACACTTTAATAACTCCCATTTATCTATATTTAGGTAGTTATTCTATTTGAATAATTTCCAGGACATATTTGCTAAATTACAAATTTCATAAAAGAAAAGAAATACCGATTTTATGTTCTTCCATTTTAATTGGTAGGATGGATACTCGTGCCGATAATCGCTAATGCTTACAGTTTAATTTATAAAATGTATTTAAAATAGGAAAATGCAAATTAATTATTTTGTTATTCTTTTGCGTAATATACCGATTCCTCACCAGACAAAACTTAGAAAGTTTACAAAAATTTGAGAAAAATAATAAACGTCACATTTTGACGGATGAGCACATCCATCATGGCGTATTGACATTGGCTATGTTTCCATCTGTGCCACGGATTATTAAAATGCGAATTTTTTGATAATATTGACAGGTGCATTGAATTCGCTGAAAGTAGTATTTAATTAACAGTAAACCAAAAATTTTCCAACAGACATTTTATTAAAGCAAGTAAAATTTTGAATATTTCCAGGCTATATCATTAAATTCTTCGAGTAATTATCAAATATTATCCTAGTAGAGATTTTATCACAAAAAAAATTTTTCAAGGGAAGAGGATATTGTCAAGAAAAAAGATATTGGAGTGGTTATTTATAATTAAGCGTCTTTCTACGTGAAAATTTTTCAAGGGAAGAGGATATTGTCAAGAAAAAAGATATTGGAGTGGTTATTTATAATTAAGCGTCTTTCTAC
>JAUZNK010083688.1:0-13001 GCA_035046665.1 Euphysa ruthae | reverse complement strand
GAACTTGAAGAAGCGTCATATCAAAGTGTTATTTCTCTTATATAAACTGGCTCTTAAGTCTTTTTTAAAATAATAAAAAGAAATTGAAAGATATATAAATTAAGCCACTAGATTAGCCCCATATAGGTAAATACTAATATTTCCACTCTTTCAGGTGGCTAAACCAAAAAAATGAATAAAAATGCAAAAAATTGAAAATTATGAAAAAATTATAATAATTATAATATCCTATTCAAAAATGTGACTAAAACTTCCGATATAACTCAAATATCGCTTTTAATTAGTTGGAATTTAATTGATCAGCAAATATTAAAGAGTTAAATTACCTTCTAAGTGTTAAATTTAATGAAACGTGACCTTTTCCAATAGGTGTAGCTAGAGGACCTAAAATTATTAAATTATACTCGTAAAAATAAGGCTTTTTATATTGGCTCAACAAAGCATCGTTAAATTTATAATATATTATGAATCAGTTGCTTTCTTCAAAGTTAAAAGTACCGCTAGAGAGGAAGCTATCAGCAACTGCTTTCAAAAAAGGTTTTGCAAGCTACAGTTACATTGACATAGATAAAGATGCCAAGACCATGCTTGTAAAAAAACAAGCAAATTTGAATGAATTATGCAAAACAATCATAACATGACATAATCCTGATAGATCCTACAAAGCAAAATAATTCAACATTTTTCAGTCTACTGTACTTCCAAAATTAAATTTCTAACCTTCCCCTAGTCTCTTTTTTGTAATAATGTTAAACAAAGGCATTTAAGGGCTTAAAAATTACTGCAAAAATAAATTACCAAGCTAAAAACTGTTGAAAACTGGTCATTGAAAAGCACAAACAAACAGCTTTGTCTGGCTCTTTTTTTTTTTTTTTAATTTACGAAGTTCAGTTATTAAAACAAATTTAACAGGTTCAAACATTGAGCTTACCTTTCAGTCCAATTTTATTAGCGCTAACCGAATCAATAGTAGCAGGAGGAATCTGTGTTTTACCATTCAAACCAATAACTGGAGTAACATCAACTGGTTCCCAATCTATAGGTGCCTATGAAGAAAACAGATGAGTTTCAAACAAAAGGATAACAAAATCAAACCTCATTAAAATGTGTTTTATTAGATTACCAATAAAAAAAAATTGATTATTAATATAAAAATTTTATATCTTACTCAGAGATGTTGCAGTCAGACAGGTATCATACACCCAAAGTTATTTGGGTGTATGGTACCTTGCTACCAAAGCACTTTCAATGTGACTACGATGTTTGACCAGTAAACGACTTCAATAGCCTGGAGAATTTTTTTGAATTCTTCGTAAAATTTTGTTTAAAGGAAAACATACAGAAACCAGAGTTCTACCAGCAAGCAGTACGTGAGAAAAAGCTTGATGAATAAAAATTTAGGGATCTGTAATGTTAAAGGATAAGCAGCAGATAAAAGCCTTGTGGTCCTTGAGTAACTGAAAGTGTTAGTTCTTTCAAATCATAAGAACATTCTCTATGGAAATATTTATAGAGCAGTGAGAATGAGGCCACATTTCTTTATTGGGAAAGTGATTAAAGATCACAATCAACAAGTTATTATTACACGCTTCTGAATTTAATAAAGAAGGCTCCGACATGAAGATGGCAGCAATTCTCAATACATGGTGAAATGGTAGCCTTATAGATATAAAGTATACTCTGGCAGAAGAAAGGGCTCACCCACAATAGAAATCCAACCTTCATGGGTGCCAGCAGATTTTGCTATGGATTCAATGTAAGAACTCCATGAAAAGTCATTGTTGAATGTTTAACCCAACAATCAAATCAGCATAGATTCAGTGAATTCATTACCATTCTATAGCACATATGGAAAGAAAGGTGTCCTAAAGTAGTTTATGGACAGAAGCTTTGTTTTTAAAGGATTAAATGATACCAGCCATTTCTCTCCGCATTCAACAACAGTTTGAAGATCATCTTCCAAATCAGTTGCCATTTCAACCTTATCAAAAACAGTGTCAGTCTTCTCTAAAGATGAGTATAGAATAATGGTTCGAATAGTGGCTATCGAGGAACACGTTGATTTCCCAGTCTGATAAGAGACTTAATGATATTCAAACCTTCACCAAAGATACCAAATGACTTCATCTCATAAAGAAGTACAGCATGTCACACCCTCTCAAATGTCTTTAAGGTGGTGAGTGCACTCACTCAGGATTAACCATAAACATCAAAAGATTGATACATGTTCACAGAGCATCAGCATTGGACCTAACAGAACGAAAACTGTATAGACGATCAAAAATCAGATTGAGCGACAAAGTTACACATCACAAAGTGATGAGTAACACATAAGTTAACAAATGATTCGAAGACCTCACTTACGTTTGAAAGGAGACTAAGAGGAAGATAATTACAAGGATCAGATCACTCTTCAGAATTTTTGAATAATTGGACAACTGATGCAAAGTTTCAACAAATGGAAAAACAGGATTCAGTGACACACTTCTTAATCAGCCTGCAGAGAATTGGAGAGAGTCATAAGAGAAATTTTGTAACACAACTACAGGAATCTCATCAAGGCCAGTAATTTTAGAAGGATCAAGAGTAGTGATAAGAATAACACTTAAATTTCAACAAAAAATTCCATGACTTTTCCATGTTTTTTCAAACTGATCCATAAAAAATTGTGATTTTATGGCAGCACAAAATTGTGATCAAACTTTACCATGGATGAGAAAATGCAAAATTATGCAAAACTGAAATGGAAAAAATCTGAAAAAACATGAATATATAACCTAACTACAAGAGCATAAAAAAACTTTAAAAACGCTTTAATAAAAATTCAACCAGCAAAGTTATTTGGATTTTTCTTGTTTCAACTTTTCAACAGCATTATCCAGCTGGTTAACCAACAATCTTTTTTCCTTTAACTTTTCTTCTTAAAGCATCAGATTTAACTAATAAACCAATTTTGTTTGACTCTTCGGCTTGAAAACTTAGTTTTTCAATATCGACATTCAAAGAGACAACACACGATTCAACTTCAAACTTTCTCTTTTTAATACTGTTGATCTCTCCGTTTTTGACTTTTTGTTTTTCTGTTTGAAGCATCATTTTTTCACTTCTGTTCTAAACGATGCATATATCGAGAGCAAGCTAGTTTATGGCTTTTGCTTAACACTTGGTTGATTCTTTTCTCATGTACCTCCTTTTTGGTAGCAATGAGGTGATTGTACACAATGTGTTGGCCAATCAAAGATCTTTATTAAAGATTTTCAACTAATAACTCTTTGTTAATCTTGCTCAACCTCACACTGACTATGAGAAAGAGTGAAAATGATTTTACATAACTGCCAAACAGATATGAAACTTTTATTAGCCACATTTATTCAAATAAGGAGTCAAAAACTCAACAACTCGATCCTTCAGATAATAAAATTTGTAGAAACGATCTTTGTTTATTACTGCAGTTGTCCGAGTAAACTCTTCAAACTGATCTTTAGCAGAATCAGCATCATGAACTTCTCGTAGGTTATTGACCAGTTGAGCAAGCAAAGTAATACATTGGACCTTCTAGTTCATCTCAGTAACGTATCAGTATGTCCATTTGCTCTTCTTGTGATATACGATTCATAGATTCATCGTAAGAAACAATAAAGTAAGGGAAACTTTGTATATGATTAAGCAAACAAAATTTCACAAAAGGTGCTAGACAATAATTTATTATGTATACTTTGTTTGTTTCAATGCAATGATTTGAGCAATATTACTATCACGAAACATTGTTTTAAACATTTAAGCCAAAATCAGTGAGAAAAGTGAGAAGGAACGATTTTTAGAGTTCATAAAATTTTGGCATGGAGCATACTCTTAGGAATAATAAATGATTCCATTGTTACTACTGGTGGAGTTTGTTTTTCTGGGTCTTCTTGACTTGTTGATGTAAATGATTGAAAGAAGTTCACAGTTTGTTTGACGCTCCAAATTTTACTAGTATGTTTTTTTTCCAGTACTATAGCTCATGACAGATCCAATTACTATATTATTACGGTTAAAGCTGCATTGACATAACACACCTTGCTTTTATAACAATATTTTTGTCTTTAGCAAACCATTTAGAGAATCTTGAATCTTTGAGCCATTCATCATTTATTTTTCTACATTTCTTTACATTTTTGTTTCTAAAGTGTATATACCATTTAGTACTTTCAAAAATATATTATCAAAACAATAACTGGAATTTAAATTTAAAAATAAAAATCATTCCATGAATTTTAGAAAAAACGTAAGTTTCCTATTATTTTTCTCAGGCAAAAAATAATCCCATGACTTTTCAATCAATCCTAGATTAGTGGTGACCCTATATTTGCAACATTTTGGTTATGTTGAGATGAATCAAGTCAGTTCTAGGTGGAAAATCAGGCAATATGTGTCCAGAATTATTGTGAGTAGGACTACTGCTAAAAAGCTTAGCATAGTCGGTTACTGATTTTAGGTGCCTAAACTCATAGAATTTATTATTTTTTAAATTTGATTTGATTTCTTGCAACAGAAATAAAATCAAAAAGAAGAAAAAATCTTTTCCATTTTGCGCAATTTTATTCTACACACCCTATAAAACATTTCATTCCACACACCCTATAAAACATTTTATTCCACACACCCTATAAAACATTTCATTTCATACACCCTATAAAATATTTCATTCCACACACCCTATAAAATATTTCATTTCATACAAACTGACATGCCTTAACTGACACAACTAAATAATCTTTTTGACTAATTGAAAAAAGTTCTTTTGTTTTCATAACAAGTTCCCAGTAAATTTTTTTAGTGCAGATTCATTTGAAAATAAACACTTGCCTTTAATTTAATTACTTAAAACAGTGCACAGTCTACTTCTTCAGTGCTTGTAAAAATTTCAATCTCCAAACTGAGCCCTTTTGGTGTGAACAAACTTTTTAAATGTGAATTGACCCTTCCACAGCAGTAGTGATTCATCTACGAGTAGTTCTTATGAAGGTTTCAGAACAATACCAACAAATGATATACAAGTTTAATTTTAGTAATCATCAAATACCTTTTATCCAATGAAGCTATATCTACAAAATGTAAATAATTCATAATACAGCTCTATTATCAGGCAAAGTCATACTACATCTAGGTGTTTCAAATAACTTGCTTCTGGTATAGTAACATATACTGTATGGGTTTTGTTATGATACCATGATAAACTATTGTTACAAAATAAAGCCAAATGTAAACGGCTCATAATATTTTAGATATTGTTGAACATGACAATTCTTTTTATATAATTTACGACAACTGTTGAAAGAAGTATATGCTTGTTGGAGCAGCTATGCAATCACAAAACCATTCGTTATTATACGTTGTACTATTTTAAGTGGGACATTATTTGTAACTTCCTCTGAAACCGCCTCTTGAGACTTACAGTCTAATTTATTCAACAGAAAATGTGATTCTTCCCACTCTTTGTCATAAATGCTATTAATTTAATTTTTTTTTTTAGTGGTGCATTGTCACTGATATATTTCCTGCTGCTTTGATTCTGTTTTGAAGTAGAAGTAACATAAGCTGTATATGCAACATCTTTATCCTTAGAACTTAACAAAATGACTTCTTACACATCAGTTTCTGACTCGATAATAGAGTCATTATCGTCTTCTGAACTGAATTCATCTAATGAAGACAAATATTCTTCACTTTTATCAAGAAAAACGTTAAATTTCATTCTTTGAAAGCTTTTAATCGATTTGTCATGACCTTGAAAAAAAACGACTTAATATTTAGCCAATTTTAAAGCTGGTTTAATTTATATTTTCAGATATAACATAAGTGTCTTAAGCTAACTTTGTATAGTTTAATATTACACCATTTATGATGGAGAGAAAACCTATGGAATTTTAAAACACAACACTGCTTCTTTGATAAATTAAACTTGTAAAAGTGTGAACAACCATGTAATTGGGTCCCTTACCTGAGCAGCAGAAAATATCCTTTCAACAGCATTTGAAATTTCAGGCCCAATGCCATCCCCAGGGATCAACGTCACCTTCTTATTCCCCTAAAGTCAAAAAAAGAAGAAAGTAAAACAATAACAAGAAACCAATGCCAAAAATTAAGATGATATAGCCATTTCTTTTATAAATATACTTTCTAGTCATAAAACAGAGGGTAAAACTTACGCAAAAAGGCTTTGAGAGTTAAAATCATGCAATTCATATCATATCTTGAGATTTCTAAAAGCTTTATCGAATGCCACTATAAGAATTAGACTAATCAAAATACATAAAAAGCTCAAAAACGGTATTCCCAGTCTTATAAAATTTGGATGAATCAGGTTGATATCCAAAATACACAATAATGGGTTTATAACCTTCATGGAGAACTTTGGTTTTCTAAATTCACAACAGATCATACTCAAATAAAAATATGACGCTTTGTTCACTTGATAGATGACTTTTAGACATATGATGAAATAACAATGTTAACATAATCACAGCCTTGGTTTAGACTTGTGTGACTTTTACCTGTAATAAAATTATAAACTCACCCCTGTAGAGTATGGCCGCACAAATGAGATCTAAAAATAAAATATGATAAAAAGATTTTGATGAAAATTTGTAGATGAAATACTTCCAATTGTTGTTTATAATAATTCCCAATCTTAGTTTTAATGGAATTGCATGTATCATTGCATCAATATACAAAATAATTACTTAAGTAGCAGAAAATTTTAAAGAAATATAATAAACTTCTGTGATTAAAAATTGTTAGTGTAAATAACAAGAAAGTACTTCACGAGTATGTAAATAGCCGGGCTATATAATATGCTTATATTTCAATGTATAATACTTCAATTTTGTTGTGTTTTACGTAGATGCCATTGTTCAATTGCTAAATGCTAAAAAGATTTTTCTATCTATGCCCGTGAAAACACCTATCATCACAAATTACTTAAAAAAAATGTATTATTTTGAATCAGCATATCTTAATTTTATAGGTACTTTATAGGTATTTTATCTAAATATTATCACTATGTATGACAGACAAACTAGCGTAAAAACATACACATAATAACTAACATCAATAACAAAAAGAAAACCTGGTGATTTTGCTCCATAGTTTATCTGAAATATCACAACTTGATTTCTTTGCTGCTTTTCTCAGAAATATTTTAATTACTCTCAGAATTTAATTTTGGCATCTTATTTCAATATATTTTTTTTGATTATCTTTTTACTTGAAAGCTAAAATTTTATTTAAACTTAACACACAACACACACACACACACAAAAAAAAAAAAAAAAAGATTTCAATTCTATATATATTTACCTTTACCTATGTTCACTTGTCCTTTTAAGTCTAATTTTTAAATCTTTTCCTCAAAAAATTTTCTTTTTACTTTAAATCTGATTTGTTACTATTTTCCTCACAAAATTTTTCTCCTTAAAGAATTTTATTTGATAACTCTTTGATGGTTTATTGTTTAAAACCTACTGTTTTGATATTTTACTTGAAATTACATTACTTCTCTAAATTACATTTCCTTCAATATTTTCCTTTGAAAATCATCATTCTTCTTGAAACATGACTTTTGCAATAATTTCCTCAAAAAATTATTACTCTAAATCAACATTTTCAATAATTTCTTGAGAATTTTACAATTCTACTAGAAACCTGATTGATTTTACTCTTAAATGTATGATTTTCACAAAAAAAGATTTTTGTCAACATTTTTCTCAAAAAATTATCCTTCTCCTCAAAGTCTTTCTTTTTTTAAATAATCTTTTGTGCTTGAAAAACCTGATTTAAAAATAAGGGTGCCCTGGAGTTTCCGATTCAAATTTTTTAAAAAATATATATTATGGTCCGATTCATAAATACCTTGGAGATATTAACCCCCTATTGGGATTATTATATCTACAGAGATGTTATACAAAAATTCTGCAAAATTTAAAGGTTCCTTTATTCTGAGAACAAAAATTAAAAGCGTCTCTTGAAATATAGATTAGGGTGCTTGAGTTATTAATGATGGTTGGCAGGCCTATCAGTTTAGTGGAGGTATCTATATGCATGAGGTTGTGGTACAACAAAAAAACTGTGGATCCCATTGATTATGAAATTCACATGCAGTGAGTGAACTCTCTGTGGAAAGTTGCACAACCAACGGAAAGTGGCACATCACAGCGAATTTTCCTATTCTACATATAAGAATTTATTTGGCAAGAGATCTGGAGGTTTTTTTCAGTTTTCATGAAACTTTTTTCTGATAGACTGCAATTTTAACTATTTTTGTTAGCACAGCAGTTATTCAAATATCTATTAATAAATATTAGTATAATAAATAATAGTTATAAATAAGTTATATATTTGAAATTAAATATTTTTTTATTGAATACAATAACTTCTTTGAAAAATATTTTTATAAAACTTTTGAATTGGACTGTAAACTCCAGGATTCCCTTATTTTTACTCAAAAACAATAATACTTCTTTAATATGATTTATAAACAGTCTATAAAACAATTTATTAAAAATTATTACTATTACAGAAAGTAAAAGAAGAGAATATCAGTCCGAAAACTGAAAACTAAGATTAAAAAGAGCCTTAAATGACATCTTTTTAAACTGATACCGATTTACTTTTAGATGGAGAGCCATTGGAGAAGAGTTGATAAGTCAAAATTTGTATATTTACATACTTTTCAAGGGAATTGATTAGTATTAGCAAGTTAGTGTCATCGACAAAATGGTAGCTGGTTGAATGGATAACATATTTATTAAGATCAATTATATAGATAAAAAAAAAGCAGAGGTCCTAAGATAGATCGTTGTGGTACTCCTGTATTGACTGTTGGTACATTTGAATGAACACTATTTACAGATGCAAATTTTTACGGTTAGAAAGGTATCAACAGGACCAATTTAATGTTTGAAGTAGATATAGTGTCATCACATTTGTTATTCTTTTTGCCTTGGTTTCCCATATTTGCCGTTGCTGTTGTCAATTATAGCTTTAAGCTAGGGTTTTACTGTTACCTTACACCCAGTGACATAGGTTTAGGGTATGAATGACTGAAATAGCCCTCATAGAGGTAATATTGTTCATTTGCAAATAAATATTTTAACCTATCAAGCTAATTAATCAATGTGATGGCACTCTATCCACCTCCTTAAATGAAAATATTTTAACTTAGTTAAAAGAATATTGTTATTAAATGCTTTCTGCAAGTATAAAAAGATCCAAAAGCAAACTCGTCTTTATTTAAAGCTTGTATCTCTGAATGATTCAGTTATTTCAATTAAGACATAAGTGGTAGAATGATTACTAAACCCAAAATGATATTTTTAGAGACATTTATATTTAATAGGAAATGAATCAAGTTTAGTGAAAATAAGTGTTTCAAAGATCTTACTTATGTCTAATATTAGTGAAATGGGTCTGAGAAGTTAGAGTAATCAAATTTAGAGCCTTTTTTGTAGAAAGGTATAAATTTGGCAATCTTAAGTTAATCAGGGAATATGCCTATCTGAAAAGAATAATTGACAATAGCGTTAAGTGGTTTGCATATAGTTTTAGAAATAAGTTTTATTAGGAGTTTGGTAGGTAAGCTATTCGGACCCCAGTGCTTTTTCTTATTTGGAATGTTTTTAAGAGATCGCTGACTTTTTCTGAAGTGGTCAGTGACAGCAAAACATTTTATAATAGGTTTGCGAAGATATTCCTTAAGGTCAGTTTTGGATTTTTAAATTTTATTTGACAAATTTTCAGCTATTGTAGAGAAAAAGTTATCAAAATGCTATATCTGTTTTATTTAATAAAACATCATTGTTTATAATTAGACTTGGGTATTCTGGAGTTTACCGTACGATTGAAAAAAAATTTTTTTCAATATTTTACAGACCGATTCAAAAATATTTTTTAAACCAAAGTGATTTTAATACACTTTTTGAAATTTTCTATATTTTCAGGCGGTCATAAATAGTAATTAATTAATAAAAGTATAGAAAGTATGAAGATATTGAGCCCCTGCTGGTGGGGTTATATTTATTGAAAGAATGTTACAAAAAAAAAATTATTTTGTGGTACTTCATACACATATAATGAAATGAAAAATGTTGTTTTTTTAATTAAGAATATATTTTAATTAAAAATGAAGGATTTATGCTACGTTCCAATTTAATTTAATGTTGTACCACACCATTTTTATTTATTTAAATAAATGTTAAAACAATAGATGTTTGGGAATTTTCAAAAATTGAGCGTAGAATCATTCATTTGCTTATTATTATGCTTACTTGAAATTTCTTTTATACTTTACAGAATAAACTGTGGAATAGGAAAATGTTTATTAATTATGATTCCAAAAGCAAGAAATACAATCTAATGGACTGCAATTTTAACTATTTTCGTCAGCATATTAGTCATTCAAATATCTATTAATGTAATAAATACTAGTATAAAAAATAAGTTATTCGAAAATAAATTTTATTTTATTGAACTCAATAACGAATAGTAATGAAACTTTATTAGAATCAAACCATAAAATAATTTAAAAAATAAAATTGTGAATGGTACCGTAATCTTCAGGATACCCATAGACTATTTATATTGCTTTTAGATTTAGGTTTGATGTTTATAATTTTTCTTATACCTTTCCATGTCTGCTTTACATTATATATGTTATATGTAACGTTGCCTTTAAACTTATTTTTATCAAGTTATTAATCAAATAAACCAACCTTTTCAACATGTGATATGGTAGAGATATTAGATTTACGAACCAAATTGCGTAAAGTTGTGCAAAAACACGAGGCCATTTTGAAATAATAAGAAAGCTTGTCAAATGAGCAACGGGCGCTTATTTTATTATTGTTTAAACAAAAAAGTTGGGGGCGTCAAAATTTCTATAGAGTAAAATAACTTGGCCAGTATGGGGGTCGAACCCATGACATTCGCGTTATTAGCACGACGCTCTAACCGACTGAGCTAACCGGCCTGACGATTTATGAAATTTATTTTTTAATAAATAAAAATAAAAAGAGAAAAAGAGAGAGAGAGAGAGAGAGAGAGGATGATAATCGTGAGAGTGATGAAGAATTAGGTGATTGTGACACAGATAGGAAAATAAACA
Organism: Euphysa ruthae; assembly: GCA_035046665.1. NCBI lineage: Eukaryota > Metazoa > Cnidaria > Hydrozoa > Anthoathecata > Corymorphidae > Euphysa > Euphysa ruthae. Next base: position 1,858 of record JAUZNK010083688.1, on the reverse strand, counting down.
ATCACAAAAACAAACTGGTGGCTGCACCCCATAAAAAAAGAACTACAATACGGTCTCAAAACCAAGCTTTGGGGCAACTAGCAAGAGGAGTAGAAGAAATGACGGCCTCTCAGAAGAAAAGAACTAACAGTTTGATCAAGTCATATAGAAAACGCGATGAAATGTTCCTCCAACACAAAAAGGATGAAGAAGAGCGTAACAGAGCGCAAGGGAAACAATTGGCACAAATATATCCGCAGCTTCCTCTGGATATCATCAATACCTTCAACACATCACTCACACAATGCTGTCCACTTCTCCACAGTTTCATCCCCATGGGCGCCCATTACAGCGGCTGTCCGAAACCTGGCACGATCAACGGTTTGTTCACGTGTATAACAACCTACACATTAAAAAGTAACTACTACCCTGCAAAAACTTTACGTTTAAATCCAAACAAAAAACGATCAAATGGCCGTATCAACGACGTTTTTACTGTAGCAGCCTAAATGTTATATATATTTAATGAAATGCAATGTTTCTGATGCAAAAGAAATTGGCAAAACAAATGATCTGAGACTGCGTTGCAACAATGATTTGATTTTCTAATGCTTTAAATTCGTTTAATATACCAACGGTGTTCATATATACATTCGCTTAGGCATTAATAAAATTTTAATCAATATATATTAAAGTGCCGAACTAGACCTCTTTCCGTAGCAGATAAAATTCTTTCCTTTTCTTCTAGTCAAAAAAAAGGAGGAAGGAGCTCTGGGTACGAGGATACCAGGAAAACGATCATTTCCCTTTATTTCAAACAATTACTGACTAAGTTTTGAAAGTTGATTGTTATGGAATTTTTTGCGTATTTATTTCTGCGAGCTTGTCCTTTTGGCCAAAAATGCAAAAATTTAATAACTACAAGCTATAAAGAACTTTTCAGATGTCTTCGTTGCTGAGGTATAGGGATTTTCAACTACAAAAATTAGCCCATTTTTATTTTGGCTTAAATGAGTTTATAAAAAGATAATTTCGCTTTTCGACTTAGAAAGTAGGAACAAGGCAAATTTTTATTAAATTGAAAGTGACATTAAGAAATTATTAATGATTTTTTCTTCGCACTAAATACAAGGATGTTAAATGTGCTGGTTACAATCAACATATCTTCCGCTTGTAGGCTACAGCCTCCTTGATTTTGAAAAATTGTGTCTCTGATAATACTCTTTTCTGATCCCAATATCTCAAGAAACTTCCAAAATATCGGATGGCATGCAGACACGTTAGCTTAGAGTCCTTGATGCCACACTTTACGAACAGCGTTGTTTGACCTTGGAAGTTTGTTGTCTGTGCGGTGAAAAATATTCCATAACAAAATTGGAAATGTTGGCAGACGTCGAAAGGCGTCAAAATAATCTCTGTTGAATTGATTGCATTTTAATTGAATGCATTTTCAACGTCAGCTGGTGGAACATATGCTAGTGGTGATATGATTCGCAAATGAATATTGAATTCGTTGTCTGTAACTTATTGTGATTGTAATCTTGCATTTTGAATAAGTTTTTTAAACAATTGTACACCTGTGAAAATTTACATCAAATTCGAGCAATTTAAGATTCATAATTTAAAAACAAATAAAGAGAGATGAAATCATCAGTCATTTTTAGTCACAAATTTGATCATGATCATTCATGTGAGATTTGGAGCTCAACAAGGTATCATACTTTGGTGTAATGTAAGCTATCGGAAATTATGAAATTATATATATTTATATATATTTTTTAATATTTTAAATATTTTTCACAAAACTTTTATGCTCTGAAAATCATTATTACTTTCTTATGAAATCGCAATTTAACTTTTTTGTCTATAACCTTTTAAC
>JAUZNK010083687.1:0-29435 GCA_035046665.1 Euphysa ruthae | reverse complement strand
TATTTATATATATATATATACATAGATTTACATATACACAGATTCAAATATACATAGATTCAAATATACATAGATTTATATTATACATAATTGTTCGTTATAAAATATATCAAATTATATAAAAGGCTCTATGGGAAATTATTATACTTGCTAAATTTGTATCTTTGGCTATTTTTTATTGATAAATATTTATGTTATTCAACTATTTCGTGTCTAAATACATTTGTATGCTATAGCAGTTTCGGCAACCATATCTGCCCGTAGATAATAACGTTAGATAAATAAAATAACCCTTGCCATTTTTGAGGTTTTCCTACAGAAATAAAATTTCAACCAGCCACCGCTATTATGTTCAAAGTGTAAACCCAAATTCAAGATATTTTTCGCAAGAATGTAAATTTGAAAAGCCAGAAAATCATGTTGTGAAAAAAGCTAGAAAAGAGGATATGATTCACAAGACAATTGCGCTTGAAAATTCCTTTAATTGAAAGTGGAATTTTTATTGGCTTGCAAGAATTTTGCTGATCACGCACAAGTTCACTCGACTTGGATGTTGTTTCAAAAGAAAGTGTTATTATCATTTTCTACGCACTAATTTTGATGAGATTTTGAAAATAAATTGATGTTACATAAACTTACATAATTATAGTGGCCAAAAATTTAAATTTTATTTCTATCGCAAAACTGGAAAAAACCTGGACTTTTGATCAAGAAAAAGCCACATAAAGGCCATTGTTTTGAAAGAATTTGCTGGAATTTTTTGGTAGGTATTATAGCATAGACGCCATGATTGATATGACTTCGCGTAACTAATGCACCAAATGCGTTAAAATTGGAGTCACATGATTCCATTTTGAATGGAATTCTTTTTTTTTATATATATATAATTTTAACAGTTGATCAACTAGACACTTGAAATAATCCTAATTTTTCAGTACCAGCACTTCGTTTTCCCAAGTCTTTGACCGCATATAAGGTGACTTGATGCTAGTAATTCATTTGGAAAGTTGTCGTAGACACGTTTTAGTGAACGATTATATATAACTTTTTTATTATAGCCAAGAGCTTTTACCCAGAAATAGATGACTACAGCTAAAACTTCGTCATATCTCTTTGTTCTATGCTTGCAGTCTCCAATTTTGTTTTTTTAAAACAATGTTTTTTATTTCAAATTTCATATAATTTTTGTAATATACGTTTTTGAAAACTCATTAACAACATATTGTAATAGTTTCTGTTTCATTTGTTCGGTAACGTTTGTTCATTCTAAAATAAATAGTACCCTTTTTTTATAATTGCACACGTATTGAATTATCCTGTGCTCTTTGCAATTAACAAAAACTGCAATCTTTTAGTGACGTCGAAACATATACTCTTGTCCTTTATTAAAATAAATCAATTATAAAAGAAAGTGATAATGGTCCAGTTGATTTAAGTTTCCATCCGGAAAAAATTAGTAAAACTTTGCCAGTTATTCATTTAACTGTTGTAAGCCACCAAAAAAAAAGTCCCATCGATGTACCCACAGGAACCCTCTTTTTTGGGGTAAATTCCAAAATGGGCCCTAATTTATCAGTGGAAAGGAAATTTTTATAGTGGTGTTTTAAGTAGTCTTGATTGTCGGTAATTTTTTTTAAGTTTTGAAATTACATGTTATGGGAAGATATGTTTGAATAATATTTTCAACACTCGCAGACCTTCAATACCTCATCAGTGAGGGCAACAGATTTGTTAGTTGTGATTGAATTAAAGCTAGCATTGTCATTTTTCCATCCCCATTCTTCTGGATTTAAGCTAGCAGAAATATCTTATACTTTCCAATCAATAATCTGGAGATGCACCGTTAAACCGTGGTAATGTGCTGCTCTTTCTGTTAGAGGCAATTTCGCAGGTTCTAACGTACCATTGAAAATCATTTCAAGGTACTATCCGTGCCTAAAAAATAGTGGCATAATTTGTATTAGTAAATAATTTTTTTAAATAATTGAATTAAATTTTTGCTTCAGCATGTGATTTGAATATTTAAATATTGTTTTTTAAATACATTTAATATGCTAATAGATTTACCTCACTTCACAAAAACACAAAACAGATCCAAATTTTCATATAGAAAATAAGTTTGGCATACACATATATTTCGTGTATTCACTGTCACTAAATAAAGTGATTTGTTTTTCTTCCTCTTTGTTCTTAGAAACTATTATAATAATCGATGTATGGTAGAAAATTAACTCAGTTCTTTATTTTCTGTTAGATTTCTAATAGTTCCTGCATTTTAATACTGTTGCTTTTAGGTGAAAGTTTTAATAAACAAAAAATAATCTTACCGCAAACTTAGATCTGTTACCACCATACACAATTTCGAAAATAGATGTCGCTGATCATTCATTTTTTCTGAGACATTTTGTAGTTCTGAACTTTGTATCAATTTATAAAAACTTTCCTTTACACTATGCGGCAGACGTAGTGTCGCAACCTGACCAAGCATGAATGAAAAGAAAATGTTCCTTGACTTGTGCGACGATTGGTTGCAACTTCTTGATTTTCTAGCATTTGAAATATTTCATTTGAAACACTTCGATTTGCCAATGGTACAAAAGCATAATTGCAACGTCCATCATCTGCCACAACAACTGGTGAAGATTGGGCAATATCAATAAGTCGTGAATGCAATCTGCGTCCGCTTTACACAAATAAATATTTTGACCATCTTCTCTTAGGAGTTAGCAAAGAAACTTTATCAACTCCTTTTTGTCGTTTGGGTTGGATAGAAACCTTACTTTGGTATATGGAATGCTGTTATCTCCTTTAATGATCACGTCTGGCATTACTTTCCCTGTTTCTCTTCTTAAATGCTCATGTGATTTCGTAGATGAATCGTGGCCATCAAAAACGACTAAGCAAATCTATAATTTCTTTTGACATAGTCAACATATGCTTTACCAATCTAATCAAATTTCATACTGTTAACCCGATGTAACAGTGCATCACCATCGACAGTATACACACAACTTTGCTCTGCACTAGATGTACTTTGGTTATTTATTATCTTTTAATTGACTATTGCATAAAGATACTTTATCGGGTTTTCTCATTAAACTATTATTGAAGAATGACAGTGAAAAACTTAACAACTCAAATTCAAAGTATCTTCCTAAATCATCTCGTTAAGCAATTGTAGTCAGTTTAGTGAACAACACTGTGGGGTTGATGATAGCGGAACTTTTTATAATTCTAACGGAAACGCAAATGATTTTAACTTGTTAGATCTTTTGATTTTTGGCGTCTGGTAGTTTGCCTTTATCGATGCTTACCAGTTACCAGTCGATATAAGAAAAAAAGAGCTGTTTTGCATTATTTAAAAAGGAACTGAAAAAATATTGCGTTGCGTAGTAAGCATGTTTAAAAGTGATGTTTCTTTTTTTTTTTTTTTTTTTTTCTATAGTGATCATTTTAGCTTCCTGTGATTACTTTTAACTTTTTGCGCATGCCTTATGAAATTCATTCGATCTTAGTTTCGATATTAATCTTAATTTTCCTTTTCTTTTCTTCATTGATTTTCAACTTTTTTAGCTGATATATTTTTGAATTTTATAATTTCTATTTATTTTATCAGGACATATTTATAACTGTTTATTTTAACTGAATTCTTTATCCTGTAAAAAAAATTTGGAATAATAATGCGTGTATATTTCTCCCTATCTCTTCAACTTTTTCACAATTGACCTCATCTTGATTGCTAATCAAAACGATACCTGTTGTCAATGAATATAGATGATTGTCCTGAAATGAAAATGGATTTCTTTTCTCAAGCCACTCCTTAAACTTTAAAATTCTCAAAATCTCTAGATATTCTTCAAAGTCTAAGCTCAATATGTTGCTCACTGCACTAGATGTGACTGTGGCACCATTCAACGATGTCATGGATCGCGAAAAGCAGCACTGAAATTAAGACTTAAGATCCAAAGATTTCTCAAACTGTTTGTAAAACTACGTCCTCTTGTTAAACTTCCTCGGCTTTTAAGGGACTTCATGATAGTTTGTTCGAATACAAGATCAGTCCAAAGTCCAGAGCAGATATTTACTGTTCTTTTTATAGTATATGGTCCTTTCAGAAATTGATCGTATAGCCATAGATTTGTTTGCGATAACAGTTCTATCCCTTGCACGTATATGCAACTGCATTTTGCATAGTTAATATGACCAATTGCGGCTAATAAATTGAACATTCTTTTTACACCATCTATATGCAAAAACCAACTAGATGCTCTCTCAGCAAATACAAAAAATTTCACTATGTTAACATAGTCAATATGCATCCGAAATGAAGCAGTTCGCGACTATTGTCGTCTGGTCTCTAAAAATTCATGAATGCCTAATTCAAATGCAGTGATACATATTTCATCACATTCCTTCTCAGTCATATTACCGTGTTAATTGCTTTGGTGTTAACATTTTTGAGGATTGGTAATTTAGCGTTATTCTCTGCTATCCAAGATAACAGAAAACTTTGCACTATAAGCAAAAAAGTAAGATCTCAGTGATCTTGTGATTGCTTTTCCAGACAGTATGACACTGTTACCAGCATATACCTCTTCAAATCAAATTTTCGATCCCAGAGCCTACCATTAGGTTTCCAATACTACGAAGGAAAATCATCAAGGTATGAAAACCCCCTAGTCTACATATAATGTTTAGGTTCGCTTCCTTGATTATACCGGTGGCTTGTCGCAGTGGCTTTTTATGGTCTACATTATCAGCTACCCATGAGTAAATTTAATGTTATTTTCTTGAGTTGGTGTGGAATCAGTACTTCTGATTGCTGACTCTTTAAATCGAAGAATTTCATCAGCATTAACTGAGAATCCAAACTTAGATAAGCGGTTAATAAGACACTTAGAACCAAATGATTTGTCTAAATCTACTCCTATTCCAAATGGTTTTGAAGCTATTGTAGATCTGCGTTCTGAAGCTTGAGTAATACATTGACCAATGCTTACGCGTTTAAGCTCTGATGATATCATGTGATTTAGAAATATCTGCAAATTTTCAGGCACCCACATTTTTGCATAATCAATAGAATAGAGGTTTTCAACTGATTTAGAATGAAGTTTACCATGTCGTTAAAAAGTATAAGATTTGGTCGCCCAGGCATTTCTACAATATAAACATTTTTACCATAATGCTCCTTAAGTTTATATTTTATGTTATAGCTTAGTGCATCACCATTTAGTTCATTCATCTTATCAAGAACCTCTTTTAGGGTGTATAGTTCCCCATCAGTATCATTTTCGAGCCAATTGCAAACTTTTGAAAATCCTTCCAGCATGGAAACATCAGCCTCAGTCTAAACTTATTCATACAAAAAGTGTGATACATAGCTTTTTCTGCGACAAGATCATTGCAACATTCTAAGAGAGCTATAACTGTATTACCACAATCGTCACTGCGAAACAGGTAACAGGATATTAATTTTTCCCTCCTAGCAATTTTACTACAGAAAAAGCAATCATATTTCCAATCAAATGGAATTTCTGGTGACGATCTCAATTTTTTAGGAGGAACAGAAGAAGAATAGCCTATGCTACTATCTAAAAATTTTCTTCAATCATGATGCACTAATACTTTGCTGACTGGATCTTGCTTAAGTTGGTCTCCAAAGAACCTACAAAAACTTAGGCTAGAAGGAAGACAGTTTTTAAAAGACCGGTATTGGGCACATATATAGCTAATATAATGAAATTTATGAGTCTGGCAAAACATATATTGCAACTCATGTTATACACAATCTTTTCTTATCTGGAAAAAATCGCTCAAAATGTTTTCACAGTATTAGCATTTATTAGCAGAGGATGTATTGTACTATATAGACATATCCGTATAGCTAGAAAATCAAAATATAAAATGTGGTTAAAACGTACTTGTAAAACTTATTGTGTTTTCTCTTCTTGCTCACTTTGACCAATTTCATTTTTCTTTTACGGAAAAAGGTTTTTGCCACCATCAAGCGCTTTTTTTACACAAAACGCACAATGACTCCTTATCCATCATTATTATTTTTTAACTGTAAAAAGAAGTCGTTATGTTTCATAAACAGAATGGAGCTGTTGTAGTGTATAAACATCGTTTATGAAAATACTAAATATAAACAGTTGATATAAGTATTCCTTACTCGAAATAATACATAAGTGCTTTGTCTTAAAAATTAACAATTCTGTGTATGGTACATACAATATAACTGAATAATTTCAGCATGTACATAACATTTAGACTTATAAGAAACTTCAATACCGATTCTACATAAAATTTTCTTTCCATTGATATATGGAGCGCCTATATTTAATGGCATCGAATTTTAAGTCATTTTTTAGACCCATTTTGGAATTTAACCCAAAAAAGAGGGTTCCTGTGAGAATATCGATGGGGCTTTTTTTTTTAGTGGCTTACAACAGTTCAATAGAGAAAGTTTTATCTCTATTGTGTTTTTTTCTGGGTTTCTGACACTTTTTTGTTTAACGACTGGACTATAAATTCAAAATATGTAAACCAAATGTTCAAAGAGCTTTCAAAGAAATTATCTGAAAATTTAAAAAATAACAATTCAGAATTAAATATTGCGATTGAAAAACTAATGCGAGAATTAAAATCTAAAAAATTTTATAGTTGAACTATTAAATGGCGAGAGTAAACAGAATTTCTTGATTGTTTAAAAAGCAATGAAAATAAAAGTGAGTCTAATATCCGGAGAATCCTATCAAGCAATTACTTTCGTTTCCTGGTGTCGAATCAAAATCTCTAAATACGTTTGTAGATTTTCCTCTTGCAGAAAATTCGTATGACATTGGAATCATTCATATTAGTACAAATAAATTAAAACCACGTCCAGGTTGTTAAGCCCTTTCAGATTTAGAAATCCATGCCAATATTGAAGAAATAGGTAAAAAAATGTAAGTCTAAAGGTATCTCAAGTATTATAAATAGCAGATAACTGATACTGATATACGTAGAGGATATGTTAATAGTATTATAAAAAATATGTGTGGATCAAATGGTTTCATATATGTTAATAGTGATAACATATTTAAGCAACATCTATTCCATGATGGTATCCATTTGGTAGACAGAGGGATAAATATTTTTGATGATAACCTTATTGCTGTAATAAATAATTTATTTTTGATTTGACTATCAGCTTCACAACTTACAGTTAATAATTTTCTTTTATTTCACGGAATAATAAACTCAATTTAAAAGCTCGAGTGCTTATGTAAGAGGAAATCGAGTGCCGAGTATCAACCAACAAATGAGTAATGTTCCTGATGATTTTGATGTTGTATGACTTTAAATTTTATGAATTAGTCATGTAATAAAATTTTCTTAATAAATATCTTTTATAATATTATAATTTATATAACTTTTACCCATGAGTGGCAACGTCGATATACAACATGCAGGCGTTTTTATTTTATTATTGTGTCTGACTGATAGAAAATGCTTTCATCTTTGCACTCACTTATCTAAAAACTCAACCAAAGCCACGACAAAATTCTGAGTGTTGTATTTTATCTGATAACTATCAAAAATTATGCCAATTACCTCACAAACACCCCAAAAATGTTTTAAAATCATAGTCTAACATAAATTTCGTAAGAAATAGTTCAATGATATTGAATATCTACTAAAAAGTCAAGTTGATACTCTATCAGTTGCTCAAGTTAAACTCGATGTTTCATTGACCACTTCTCAATTTTATCTTCAAGGGTATAAAAACCCATATATACTTAATAAATCTGACAAAAGTGGAGGACTTTTGGTGTTTGTAAACAATAACATTCATTCACGTTCATTAAATTCGTTTTCTTTAAATGGAGATATTGAAATTAATGTATTTTAAATTAATATTAGGAAATTAGACCACCAAAGCAATCCTATGATATTTCTTTAATAACATTACACCTGGAATAAAATTTTATTGCAGAATGTATGAAAATATTCTCTTTAAGGGTGACATCAACATCTTACCTGACAACCCTAAACTACAAAGTTTTCTTAATACTAACTGCTTTCGTAATAGGAATTTTCTCAAAATTCTGGAAATCAGTTGAAGGCACATGCATTGATCTTTTCTAACCAACAAGAGATTGTCTTTCCAACATACTGGAGTTTGCGAACTGGGTATTAGTGACCACCATTCTTTAGTCTACACAATGCTTAAATCAACTTTTGTAAGACCCAAACGATATCAATACAGGTGTTACAAAAATTTCAACCAAAAAAATTTGTGATCATATCTCACTTTAGTCAGAACAGAATTCTCAGTTATAACTATTTTAATGAAATTTTTAATAGAGTCCTTAACTTTAACGCCCCTTTAAAAATAAAAATATTTTGAGGAAATAATATGTCACATATAACAAAGAAATTGCGTAAAGCAATCATGAAGAAGTCACGCTTAAAAAATAGAGCAAATAAACCTGGCAAATCTGTCGATTGGACAAATTATAAATCTCAAAGAAACTTTATTGTGAACCTTAACAGAAAAAAAGTCGTTCTTTGAGTCTACATCTATTAGATAACCAAAATTGTTCTGAAAAACTTGCAAACCTTTATTTTCGAATAGAGCTAATTCGTCCGAAGAAAAAATTACTTTGGTTGAAAAATATGAAATAATTTCTAATGGCAAACGATCTATTTATTGCTAAGCTAGAGGAATATTTAATAGTTTTGTGGAAGATATCTATACAACTATCATATCGGAATATGATAGTTCTATATATAATTTAACTATAAAGCTTAAACATAATGCAAACATTGCCATAAAATGGTTTAGCAACAACCCCATCCTGCAAAATTTTATTCTTTGTTCCTCTGTGACAGGGATGACTCAATTACTGATATATTAATTAATTAAATGTTATTCAAATTTCTTCGAAAGTTAAACTTCTCAGTATAATTATTGATAATCTCTTTAATTTTCCTCCTCAATGTAAAGCAACATGCAAAATTGTAAAACAAATTTCTAGAGCTCTAAATCGTACACGTAAAAGTCAAGAAAAGGCCACTAGCCTGAGAAATTCATTTATTTGTTTTTAACTATTGCCCGCTAATCTGGATGTTCTGTAGTAAACCTGTGAACAAACTTGTCAATTTGACGCACAAACGATCCATCATAGGAAATTAAATTTCGCTTGATTGAAGATTTCAAACCTTTAAATTTTTTGAATCCTACTTTTATGCAAGATATATTTTTACCAAAACCTTCCAAAAGTAGCTTTAGAGCAGGGTTCATTTTGAAATCCTACTTAACACCATAAGATTTTCAAATATAAACTCACTTGAAACATGGGCAGCTATGGCCTGGAAAAAATTTAATAAAGAAATCAAAACTTTTAAAACAACTTTCAAATTTAAATCGAAAGTAAAGTCCATACTTATACGCTGTAACTGCAAAATTTTTAGACAATAAGTTTTATTATAATTAATTTATTAGCAATAATAATATAATTTTAATACAATTTTAATTGATATAATTTAATCAAATTAGCTTTCATTTTTGGAAACTAGGTTTGTAAATTAATACAATTTGAAATAAAGTATCTTACTTATTTATTTACTTACTTTATTACCTACTTGATTGCATACTTTCTTATTGCTTGCTTACTTACTTATTTATTTACTTACTTTCTTGCTTGCTTGTTGGCTCGCTTTCTTGCTGGTTTACTTACTGACTGACCTACTTTCTTACTGAATTAGTTACTCACTTTCCTACTTATTTGCTCACTTACTTAGTTACATATTGCTTGCTTACTTACTTTTTGGTTCCTCACTGCAGCAATTTAAATTTCCTGTTCAAAAACTATCGCTAAAGGAACAAAAATATATTTGAATCTTAAAACAACGCAAAAAAAAAATCGTACTTCCTGAAGACAAAGATCATTAATTTATTCAAAGACATTGATTGCACCATAATTCTTGATAGAGCTTTTTGAAGAAAAAAAAAAGTGTAGAAAGTTAAGAAATACAAGCAAATTTTTATTAAATATGAATAATCAAACAAATATCCAACACATGGATCCTCGCCTTTTTCGATATTTTGTAACTCAACAGCAACAATAACACGAAGCACAAGAAAAACAATTATTGATACAATAAGAAGAAACCAGTGGTAATAATATGTATGAAGGCCAAGCACAAGAATCAGCAGAATTTAATCCTGAAGAAACTCAGCAACCCAACAGTTTCGATGCTGCTCAATTTGAACAAGATTTAGTAGAAGAAATGCGCACTTATCAAGAGGAGCTTGCATTACATCATGTTAACCGCCTATTGCCCTAAACAATTATGAAAATTCCAATGCTTTTCGAAATCGTCAGCAATATTAAACCACTCGTTTTTAGATGATGGAGACTTTAAATAGCCATTTGTGAAAATTGTATTCCATATTGCACCATTCGTTTCTTTAATTATACTACCTACTGTTGTAGGACTCATTCGATAGTTCATGCCTAATATTGTTTGTGAGTCTCCTGAAACTAGATACCGAAGAGTAACACAAAGTCTTTCATCTGCACTAATTGGAGTACGAAACCTTGAATAATTTATTATCGCTGGTGCAATCATTTGTAGTAAGTCTTCTTAGTTTGAAGGAGTTACTCGAAAATATCTGAAAAATAACTCATTGTCATAGAGCCATAAATCTTTAATTATTTGCTCAAATTCACCTTTTTGCTGTCGTACGGTATAAAGCTGCCTCATCTAGTATTTTCGTTATGCTTTTGTTTTCTTTTTTTAACAGTGACATTAATAACAAAATTTTTGTATTTTCTGCCATTCTTGTTTTGATTATTTATTTAATTTTAAATTCTTGGCGCTTTTTTTTATAAAGATCGTCGACGATCGCTCGAACAATTTTCGCTTGACGGAGATCCGCCTTTAAAAAACAAAAAAGCCGCTAAATAGATAAAATTAACCAAAAGCTTTTTCAAACATAACTAAGAAAACATTCCGCATTACATACCGACTACGTTCATATACTTGAAATCATTATGATCCAATTGATGCCAAATCGAAATTTTTAGAGTTTTAGATCATGTTTCAAGGTTTATATAATAATTTCACATCAGTTTTAATGCAAAAACTACCCTTTAACTATGGTAAAAAGAGCTATATTAAATTTTTTATCCAAGGCAATATATGGATCTAACTTTACGATTACCTGGAAATAAATAAAATGATATTAAACTTTTTTATAAATTTATTCTTGTTGATAGTCGCATTTCCTATGCTAATATAGCATGGAGAAGTACTCTAAAAATCAAATTAAAAATTAAAATAAGTATGAAAAGAATTTAAAAACAAAAAATGTAAAGTAATAAAAATGTGAAAGTATTTGATGTAAAGATTAAATTGATTTAAAGCCCTAACTCTTATGATAAATTATAACAAACTACCACTGAAAACTTTTTAAACCATCTTAAAGTGTTTTTTGCAGAAAGCAAATTGCATCAAATACTAGCAAAGATTAAATCACAGTTGAAACCAAATAAAAATTCTTGAACTTTTGGTTTAAAGGCCCATACCTATAGAATAATCTTAAAAATTAAATCATAAGACTCAAAAAATAACACCATTGTTAAAATGAGAAGATCACATCTTCTTAATCTTTAACTAAAATTGCTATCTTTACAATATTAATCTAATATTATATTAATCTTTAAATCAAATCTTATTAAATATTCAAGTAAATAATAAATATAATCGCAAAAGTATGAAAATATCAATTTTGAATATTTTATCCAAAATGCTATACCTTCTTTTATTCTTTTCCAATGAAAACGTCACAGAGAAACTTTTTATTTCTAGTTTTGTAATTTTTGAATATTTTTTATGAAAAAAAGTTACATTTCTTTTCTTAAATTACTTAAATTCACTTGGAAAATAAAAGAATTACGCGCACATGTATACTAAATTTATTACTTGTCACACTTAAGCTTTTCAACGGAGTGTTCTTTATACAATAGAAAACAAGAGAGTTGAGTGAAGAAACTTTGAAAAGAAGTATAGTTTGAACCCCACTTTTCTGTTTTTCTAGAAACTTTGAAACATTTCAATCTTTTAATTGACAAATTTAATAAGGGAACATACATTTTAGATGACCCTTGTAGAAGGGGTGTGTGTGTGTGTGGGGGGGTTGCTTTGATTTTTTATATAGCTTCGAATAATATTGATTTCCAGACTTTACTATGGAAATTTGCTGGTAAGATAAAAAGAAATATTTTCTGAAGATGTAGACAACCCTTTAAACACCTGAAAAATAAGTTCAGTAGAGCCATAGAAAAAACAATTTAATAAAAAAATCCTTAAATTATGTCTATTATAATATTTTAAAAGGATTTTATTTCTTCATGGAAAATTGAATTTAAAGAGAGCTCCAAGGAGCTCTTTAATTTGTGAATATAAACCAAAAAGATTTTTTTTTTTTAAAAAGAAAGTGTCCACATCTATTTTTGATATCACTGATTACTTTAACTTGTTTTAAAAATTCAGTGTCAACACCCTAATATATCAGTTTGAAAAAATCAAACATTCCATTCGAATCAGGGAGGGGACGTCTAAAATGTATGGTCACTAATCCAAATTCGTTTCTTTTAAAAAATATTTTTTCAAGATATTTCGACAATCAAATCAATTTTTTTAAATGCCAAATACTTCATTCTTTTATTTCACCCCAGGATGAAAATGTTTAGAGAGCAAGTTACAACTTTTCACTGGAGTAAAGTTTTTAAAAATGTTTCCCAATGTTATAATCAATTGGACTAATAAATGTGTCATACTATATGTTAAATTATGCTAATTAAAATTTAATTATATATTCTAAAAAAAAACATTTGATATAAATATAAATATATATGAATACACATTTTATATGTAATTATATCGTAAAAAAGAGATTTTCATAAATTATTAATTATTATTCATTATTAGGTTGAACGTTTAAATTAAGGCAAATCTTTTGTCAAATCAACTGATAAAGGGCAATCCTCTAGACTATAATATTTATGGGAAATTTTCATTTCACCAACTTTGACTATTCTAAAACCTGATTTATCGTCTCCTAATTGACAACCAATAGCACTAGTGACAACAACCTCAATTTCTTCATCAAATCCACCAGCATTTCTATGATAATGCCCACAGAAGATTTTTTTAATACCTGCTCTTTTGAATTTGTCAAGCAAAGTTGTACGTAGTCCTTTTTTAAAGTTGAAATATTCATCCTCTTCATTTGGTGTTTTAAGAAATAATGGAATATGTTGAAAAATGATACAATGTTGACATCCATCTGATTTAGAAATTTCAAGTTGTTCATCCAGCCATTTTTCTTGTTTTTCATATTCTTCTGGTACATTAGAATGGTCAGCGTAATATTGCGAGTTAAGTACAATAAAAAAACTATCTAAAAGTATATCAGAATAAAGATAGTAACAACAGGCAAAGTGAAGCTTCAAAACAAATGAAGATTTTCTAAAAAAATTCTGGATGGAAAAAATTTGATAAAAAATATGTTTTTGGTTATAAGTTTTAGAATATTATGATTTTTCAATTTTAGGCATCAGTAATTAATCACAAATAAAATTTTCAAATTTCAAACAATATTTCAGCAGAATGGCAGAACAGTTTCTTGAAAAAAGAACAAAAATTACATTTTATAACATTATAATTTAACATGTTTTTGGGCAAGAGCCTGTGCTCAGGGAACAAGAATTTTATTAGCTTAATGAGATAAAATAGTTCTTTAAATTCATGCAAAAATTGAAAAAAAAAAATATGAGCAGACTTTATCAAAATTTTAAAAACGAGTAAAAAAATTAGCAATTAAATACAAGACTTTGACCTAAACTTAGGGTTTTAACCCTGGACCTGCCCAAAATGTAATGAAATTTAGTGAAAAAGAATATAAACTTAAAAATTTTCTCCATACTTCTGTGTACTACAAATATCAAATGAAATAGGTTGGTAAAATATATCGAAAAAGCTATAGCTTCCTAAATACTTACTTTGCACCCAAAAGGAAAAATAATCAGCACCAAATGAGCTTCTATATTTATTTACTGTCTCTTTAGTCGGAGAATTGCCAATATCATGGTTTCCACAAACACATACTAAAGGAATGTCATTATCTAGACTTTCAAATAATTTAAAAAAATCTTTTTCTTGTCTCTCTCGATGCCTATCTCCAATGAAATCATCAACAAGATCTCCACACACCACAAAAAATTTTGGCTTTGGAGTCATCTGATTTGCTAATTCGATCGATTTCTTAGTTAATCTTATTTCTTCATCCCATATTCGAGTTTCTGCTGGGTTTCCAGCCCAATTATCAATTAAGCCAAGCTGAGTATCAGCAGCTTGGATAAATATAAAATCCTCAGAATGACAAGCAGTTTTGTTATCTAAATGTAAGCTATTCTTTGAATCATTGGTATCAGACATATTAACTGTATATATATATATAAATATATATGTGATTTTTTATATAAGTAATAGTAATTTTTCTCGTAAAAAAACCAATCTGGAAATCGATAGCTTTGTGTTTTCAAATGTTAGTACCGTCAACTTTTGCTATAAAATACTCCTTTGCAGAGCAATTTTATCCATGAAACTGAGTTAAAAACAAACTTAAAAAGCAACAAGATGGAGGACTACATTATTAACAGCACGCTAAATCATAAATTTTTAAATAGCATAGGCTGGGTAATAAATATTCTAAGCTAGATCAAAGTCTAAACTTTCGTTGGAGTTTCACTAATACCATTGTGAGTCAAAAAAACCTTAATTGATGTGATTTATACCTGATCCTTAAAATATTAAATGTTGAATCTGTGAATTTACTTCCTACAAATTACCTATTTAGAAATCGTTTTGTTGAAGAAAAACGCCTTCCAAACTTTTATACTCAAGATTTTGTTATAAGAATGAGTGGAAACATAATAAGACTAAAACCGTTGGAATTTGCTCATATCCTAGATCTGGTAAGCACAAAGATTTATTTCCAAATAATATTGCTGAGATAAAACTTCTTCATTTACAGAGTCTTTGAGTTAAAGGCAGCAATACACTGAGAAGGAAACTCAAAGTCATTAAGAAAAACTACAAAATATGGAGTATCCCAAGGCTAAGTTTTAGGACCTTTGTTATTTCTGATCTACATAAATGACCTTTACAAATGTTTTCGTTGCTGTGATTCTCTACTGTTTGCTATGACTCCAAACTGTCATTATTTGGTAGCTCCCTAAGAAAATGAAATAGAAAAATGAATTATTATTTAGGATTATTAACTAAATGGCTCAGAGCTAACAGAATAAGTCTCAATGCAAAAAAAAAAAAAAAAAAAAAATGTATTTAGACCAAAACATCAAGAAATTACCACTAATTCAAATTTTCGTTTATCTGGTCAAAAACAATATCTCAGTAAAACTGTTAAATACCTTTGACTCATTCTAAATGATAATCTTAACTGGCAATCCCAGATTAATGTAGTTAAAATAAAACTCTCTAGAGCTGTTGCTGTTGGTCTTTTAGCCAAGATTAGGAAATTGGATCTCTCGCAATAAAATCTATTTATTCTGAAAACTAATGATGACCTAGTCAATATTATTTTTAGCAATCTTCAAGTTTTGTCTCTTAATAAGCATGTACTCTTTCAAAATATCATGTTTGTATATGACTCATTGAGTAAACAAAATCCAGTTGTATTCCATAGCTTCTATACTAAAAGTGATGAAATCAATAATTTTCAAAAACAATCTGCAACTCTTGACCGAATCACAGTTCCTAGATCTATACTGCATCTTTTGGATCTGAGTCTTTTTTAGATCAATTTTTAATTGGAACAAGTTCAATAAAGAAATTTTTTGAATGCTACGCCACTAGATCTTGTGAGATCAAAATTTGAAAGCTTTGTTAAAAAACTATACTAGGTCAAAACAAATTTTTTTGTTCATTTACATAGTGTTTAAAGCTGGAAAATTACGAAAACTTTAAGAATTTGATTAATATTTTAGAAGCATATACAAAAAAAAATGAAAATTGAGGAAATAAGATGAGCTCTTATTTTGAACCTTTGTTGTGAATTTTAGACTTGATACACTTTAAAAATGTATAAATCAGTGCTTACTGGTTCATTGTATAGAATATTGTTGGGGTATGATGAATCAACAAACTTATATCTGATAAACTTGGAACATGTACATGAAAATCATTATTTATGCCTGTGTTTAAATTTTTTTGATATTTGATTTGTTATATGCCTAAGTGATTTCAGCTAGTGTTAGGTTGTGCAAGTATGGCCTTCCGTCATCACAGCAGGGTCTGGTTTAGCATAACGGGAACAATCCTGTACATGGCACTGAAAACTTATAAAGCCCTAACTTAAGTGCAAGCCTTTTTTAAAATAGAAATTATTTTTAAAACTTCAAATAAAACTATATTTATAATGATTTAGCCTATATAGGTTATAAGCGATTATTTAATTTTATATGGCATATACTGAAAAAATAATCATAATTTTGTTTTGAAATTATCTTTATTTTTTAGAATACTAACATCACTTATGTCGAGATTGGTCCTAATTCACTGATTCTGCAAGAAAATCAAACGGTGGTATTTGGACCAGCACCATTTATTGTTGTTCCACCAGGAAGTTATTGTGTTGTTCTTAATCCAGCAAAGTAAATAAAAATAGAACTATTATATTAGCTCTTTATTGGAAATCTGCTACCAATGTTTTTTCATGGTTCCTTTTTTATTAAGTTTTGGTCATGCAATAGTCAAATTACAGCTTTTGTTAGTTTAAAAGAAATTAAAAAAAACTATGAAGGAGAAAGTTCATGTCTATGATTATAGTTTGCTTAGCAACACATATTAATTGGAGAACAAGCATTTCATATTCATATGTTTTGTTTTTTTTTTGGTTACTTCATCATTGTTGAATAGATATTATTAAATTTCCTATCAATTGCAAGAATTTGTCTTTTCACATGCATGGCCTTGGCATTTTTGTCCATGACAGTTTGCATGTAGCTCACAACATTTTTTTTTTGAAAACCTAATGAATGGCACATTTTGTTTATGTTTAGGATCTTTATTCCAGGTGCAGAACTTTCTTTTGTCCAAGAGTATACTTTATATCTATAAGGCCATTCGACTATGTATTTAATATTGCTGCCATCTTTGGGCCGGAGCCTCTGCTGTATGTCTACATCTTCTTGACCAAAATCAGAATTTTATAGTCAACCTTTTTGGTCCTGAAAATGGTTGGAATCTTCAATCACTTTTCCATTGCAGAAATGTAGGTTCATTGTCACTGTTCTATAAGTATTTCTATGGACACTGTTCTGATAATTTGAAAGAAGTAACACCTTTACTTAAGATTTTCTCAAGGACCATAAGGCTTTCATTTGCTACTCATCCTTTTACAGTGCAGATCCCGAAATTTCACATAATCTTTTATTCATCAATCTTCTTCCCATATACTTCTCGCTTGTTGAACTCTCTGCCTTCTGATTGCCTTTCTTTGAATTATGATCCTTTAAGTCTAATTTTAGCCAATAAATTTCTCGGTTTGTGTAAGAATAATAATGGCTTTTAGCCTTGCAGAAAGCGACTGATTAAAAAAAAAACAGAAAACATCTGCACCCAAACTGCTTCATTTTATATTTGAAACTTTTCTAGCAATATTTTTTGAACTACTTTATAGTTTTGCTACTTTTTTATATCTTTTGAAATAATAGGCAACTGAGGTTTTGCTTTTTTATTGTTTTTGTTTCCAATTTTTGAGAAATTTTATTTTCATAAAAATGCTTTTTTTGTTTTCTACATAAACTGTTATCCTTTTGAACTTTCCAGCATTTTTTGTATTTCATAAATAGGTTATTTTGGTTAATTGAAAACTAGAATCTCAAATGTAAATTTGATTTACTATGTTTACAATTTATATATATGTTATGTAAAATTTTAAGTCATTAATAAATAACGATAGTGATAATGATAGTAAAAAAGAGTGTACAAAATATTCAGCGGAAATATCGAGAAAAATTTTTTACCAACAATTTATTTATTCCTTTTGTTTTGCAAATAAAATGTCAAGAAAGCTTTTGTTTCTTTTTTACTACACAATTTTCTTTTTATGTAGTTTTTAATAAGTTCTGGTATCTAGTGCACTGAAGCTTTTATGTGTGTTTATTTACAAAAACATAAGAAGATATTATTTTTAAATAGTAACTGTTTATAAAAGCTGATTAACAGGATAACTTATCTGAAAAAATCATCAAATGTGGATGATAATGCTGATATATTTTAACCTGATATGTGAAAACTTTAAGAACAATGTTATGCTTGGATGCTTTCCTGTAGTTTATGTTTGATGAATGAAAACTTAGTGAGTGTGTTTTTAGACTTCCAGTTGCTTTTGGAAAACAAGTTGAACTAAAGTTTGGTCAAGAGGAAGTAAGATTTGATCAGGTAGCTTTAATTTAATTTTTATATTTCTTAAGATCTATGTTTGTTCAAAATGTCTGAAGATTTTTTTTATGAAATTTTTATTGTCTAAACAAAATATTTTTTCAGTGATTACAGCAATTATATATCAATAATATTTGGAATCTTTCCATTGCTACTTCCTACAGGTTGAATAGAATTAGAATTAGCATGCGTGCCAAAAGTCATATTTGCATCTACGAAAAGAAATCTCTTTTCAAAGAATTATTAAAGAATCTTAAATTATTAAAGAATTTTATCTCGTATTTTCACCTAACAGAAAAAAGTTAGACCTTAAAATTTTTATGCCAAGATTTTTCATTGTAAAAATTTGGCTGTTCTTCTAGCAGCTATTTTTTAAAAAAGGCTTTTAACTTAACTTAAACTTCTTTGCAGGTCAAGTCTACAATTCATCCGATCAAAAATCTTTTTAAAGTTTTTTTATAATTAAGTGTTTTATTGTGTATTTACTTCCACTGAGAAAATAGATATACGGGGTTGGTTTAAACTATTTTCTAAATGGTTTAAAAAGTTTTTTTTTGTCTTCAGGAACCATTTCCCTTATATCCAGGAGAAGAACTAAAAGGAACTGGAAAGTCAGGTATTAATATTCATAATCTTTTAATTTTGTTGTCGTATTTTTCTTTTTTCTATGGATGTGAGTAAAAATTGATGTTAAGAGAATGAGAAGGGTAGGAACAGGTCTGGTTTTGAAAAAATAATAATAAATAGTGATGTAATTTTAGGTTTTAAAATAAAAACTAAATATAAACTATAAAAAAGTCGCAAAAAATTAAATACAGAATGAAAATGATAAAATTATGCTTCTTTATTTAAAAAATTTAAACATCAGCCTTTCTCAAAGTTATTGTCATTGTCACTATAACGTCTCCACCACCTGTGACATATTTTAGAAGTAGCATTTCTGTGAACTCAATAAAAAATTTTAGGATTTCATCATTACAGCACAGTGTTATAGTGTTAATTATTTTATAAAAAACCTGGTCTGGATCTGTGTTATATATTTAGTTATAATAATGAGATTAAATATTTGCATATACCTTTTTTGTCCATTGCTAGTCTGGGATCTACTTGAATTAAAAATTTAAGTTTCAATAGTGTTTATTCTATTTTTAAAGCAAGAGTCCAATTATTATATTTATAATTATATTTATTTGATTGATTGATATTTATAATTATTTATAATTATATATTATATATTTAATAATAAATTATATTTATAATTATTTGATTGATTGATAGTCACTAAAAGATTGTTTGTAGATCAGCAAGAGATATGAAAGCCATTTTATAAACTTTATAAGAGTTTTGTATTTTTTAGTTACAAATTGTTTGATTTATTTACCATGGATTCATAGCTTTATCTAGTGAAGAACTCTGTGACCATTTAAGGTTCAACACATAATACATGCGCAGATACCTAAGCTCTTATTGTCAACTTATAATTAGACGATTTTATAATACTAGGCTATGTTTACAATGTTGTTACATTGGTTTTGAGTCTGTATGATATCAAATTTTGTAGCATTGGTTAGGTTTCAGTGGTAAGCATGAAACTTCCCACAAAAATATGGGTTTTGAATGGCGTTTTTTTCTTGAAATTTTTTAATTGTTTAACACTTTAAGCAACACATTAAATATATTCATATCTGTTCCAGGGAATGTGGGTTATATTGAGCAATCACCCTTATATTTCAAATTTTTACTTACTGCAATTTAAGCACATAAATATTGTTAATTGAGACATTAAAATACAATTTAAGAGACAAAAGATAAATAAGAATAATTTTACAACACATTTTACCAAATTAATACATGTTTTGTGGTGTGATACAACTGAAAACATGGTGCAACATCACAAAGCAAACACTCATATCGTGAATCCTTTTACTTTTCTCTTTTTCTACAAACAACACACCTCCGTTGAGAAGCTCTCTTTAATTCAGTTTCTGGAACATATGAAGGGAAGTGCTTCTGAACCCATCCCATCCCTTGCACTCATTGTTGTGTCATACCCTTATAAAGAAGCTATATTGTTGACAAGTTTCATTCTAAATTGTAACGCTCTCAGAGTACCGCCTTTCAATTTTTTTTGGATAATTTGTGCATTGAAGTTGGATAGATTTATGAGATGAAAAACATCTTTTTATACCATTTTTGATGCGCTTATGCTCACACGCGTAGGAAGTGGTCATCTGATCAATTCTATCAATTCCGCCCATGTTGCTGTTGTAAATGTCAATTACTATTGGAACATCTTTCACAGTGCCTGTCCCTTTTGCATTCGTAATTGTATCTTCACTACATGCAGTCATGACAAAAACTTCTTGTTGCCTTTCCAGTGCATGATCATCAGTTCATATGTGTGCTGATAGGGAACAAGTCGTTCGTCGGGCTTAAATTTTGTAATCATTACATATTTTGGAACATGCTTTCTATTACTTCGTATGGTACCAGCCACGTCAGTTTGTCTTTTTATAAGTGTGTCACATAGTTCCACGGAGTTATACCAACTATCAAGATAGACACATCGACCAGAATCCAAAAGACCCTTTGACAATGACATAGCGGCATCGTTTGCTTGGTATTTATATATTCTGAAAGATCAGTCCCTGTGCCAAGGTTAATAATTTGATTCCATATGTAACTTGTTTTACCACATACCATTTTTTTTTCTCAAAATGAGCGCTTTTGACTGTATTGTTTGCTTGAAACTGAGGTGACTTTTCCACAACAGTAAAGGTTTGTCAGTGGATATGCCCCCCCACCCCTATGTTGGAGTAAATTTTTCCAACGAGACAATATATTTTTGAAAATTTTTAATTTTTGGTATGCTTGGCATATGACTCAAAGCGTACTTACATCAATGAAGTGGATTTTTTTCCAGTAACAGAAGTCTATTTTGTGATAATATACTTTTTAGGCCTGGAGTTTCAAAGAGTTTATTTTTGGTATAGTACATGTGTAACTTAGGCTTTGGTATTATTCCTTGTTATGGTATTGCTGCTAGATACAGTCGTATATTACCTGAGGTAAACATATCACCTATGGTGATGAAGCTAAATATACGTGATTCTTAGTAAAGATTTTACCACAAGTCGTTTGCTAAAAATATAAATATATTGTGCAAAACAGCATCGCCATATTATTACGGCAGTTACGCTTTAAGGGTTAAAGGTACATCAATTGTTTGAATATTCATTAAAAAATTAAAAGTGAAGCAAAATTTAATGTTTTGGATTTCAAGGATATGTGTAGAGAAATGTAAGATTTGGCTAAGTTTTTAGATGACATCGAAATCAAAAGATTTTATGCAAATTGTTGTCAGTATGATTTGTGTAAGTTAATCTAAAACACAAAATGAGGACTTAACATTACCAGTAAATTCACTCTTATCCTGTAATTGTTATAGAAGAAAGAAATGCTTTTTTGAACTAGTGCTTTGTGAAAACATTTTATAGCATAAAGCATCATTATATTTGTCAGATATATTGCAGACATTAGTAATTATTATTAATACTAATGTATTTAGAAATTAACCTGGAGAATCAAAAAAAGGCTTTTTTTTTATTTGTGTAATAAATTTTTAATATTTATTTTGATCCAAACTTTCGAAATTTGTTAGAAAGATATTTTGTAAATATTTTGATTTTAATTTTAGCTATTAAGAAGCTTCCTGTTATTCCATGTGGTAAAGGGTTGAAACTTAAAGCACTTGTTGATTTCACTGACAATGAAGTAGACCGTGTAGCAGGGGAGTTGTGGCAAATAGAAGGTCCACGGACATACTATCCTCGACCTGAATGTGAACAAAAAGGTATTGTGAATCAAGTTATCATCAATCATGGAATGGCCTTGCATCTCAAAGCTCTTCAGTCTTTAATTGACAGGAATGGAAATCCACGTGTTACAGGTTGGTGCTTAATTCATGTTATTGACTCACGATATGTAGTTAAATCATTTGTTTCTGATAAAAATAAATGTGTAAACTAAGTGCACAGTATCCATAAAAATTTTAGTTCAAGTACTGATTTAATTTTAATTTTTTTTCTAGCACCGGTCTTGTGCCATGTATGATCATAATACGTTCTGGTTAAGCAAACATATCTTTTTCTCTTCTTTATGGGATCCATCAAATATTTGGGTACTGGTAAAATTACTAATACAGAGAAAAGTTTTGCTAGCAGCTATTGAATAGTTAATAGAAAGTGCACATTATGCAATGGTCAGGCTGATCGGTGTAATAAAAGTTTGTGCCATTATAGATATTTTAGAACAAAAAACTATCGCTAAATCTTATCAAAAGATAAGCTTGTTTTATCTACTAGAAAGCTTTATTCAATAAAGGTTTTTTTTATTTGTGTAAAAGGATTTATTTAATATCAAGGTATTTGTTATAAGCTGCTAATTCTATGATTAATTCTCTTCAAATGTTTTAATATTAATATTCTTTAGGAGAAGAATGGTTGGTACGTAAAGCGGGATCTTACCTTCCCGGTGTATACGAAGAGGTTGTAAAATTAGAGACTGGATATACACTTACGTTTAATGATGCTATACATATAACTGCTTCAAAAAACCTCACTGATGGGCTTGGTAAGAAGAGGTAAAGAGATTTTATCAGATTCCTGGTGTTATAAAAATTTTTTACACTACTAACTAATATTTTATTATTTCAATTAGTTATTTCTTTATATAAAATAAAGAAATTTTTTTTTTTTTACTTTTTCTTAGTTTCAAATAACCACAAAGTTTATGTCAGTTTCTGCACAGAGTGCTTGCATGTGTACCCTAAGAAAGCAAGCCATGTTATCAAGGGACATTGATGAGTGCATTATGAATGATTTCTCATCAATTCATTTTTCAACTTGATAAAAATAAAATCTAATTGAAAACGAATAAAAATCCCAATTTTAAACCGCTATTAAATTGGTATTATAATTGTTAATACAGAAAAGACTTCATTGTTAATAGAGTCTAGAAAAAAACTTATATTGTATATATTTTTTTATTAGATTAGCAGGTGAAGAATGGTTAGTGACATCAAAAGACTCTTGCCAATACATTCCTGGTGTAGGAGAGGTAATTTTAGATGATTCTCCAAAAGTTTTTGAGTAAATTCTCTGGCCAAATAAAGTAGATATTTACAGGACGGACAAAAAATTTCTAATCACCCATTTGTTTTGAAATGTGACCAGTACTAACAAAAAAATATGAATAAATAGTGTTTGTTCAATGTGACTGTTATCTTAATTCTATGAAAGAAGATAAAAAATACAAGCAATCTTTGAACCAATAATTGCGTTTGAATTAGAACGAATATAAATTACCTAAATATAAAAAGTACCATTTTTGGATAAATGGGTTTTGTGTACAGACAGTCTTTGATACAACGATGAAATGATTCTATATTGGTGTAATGTCATTTGGGGAGAAGGAATTCTACTTTCAATAACTCTAGCAATTAATTGTTTCTTTTTTCTTTTTTGCCTAAATATTTTTAAATATTTAAATTGCCTAAATATTTTCCATTGGATTAAAGTGTGGTGAATTTCCGGGCCAATCAGTCTACGCATTCTTGAAATACCTTGTGATTTGCGATATTTAATTTCTTTGAGATTTTATGGATCGAATTTTATAATCGAATCTTTGTACTTAGTTTTGATTTTTGACCTTAAGTGATGCTTTTATGAAGGTGATAGACTAATTAATTTCTGTTTATATCCTAAACTACAAACAAAACATAAATGTACTATTATGCATATGTACTATTATGCATATCCCACATTCAAAAATCACATGGTTTAAAAAGTTTCTGATCCCCAGTCGGAGAGTTTTTGTCAAAATGAAAATGGGTCAGAAAATATTTGCCCACAAAATTACAAGACAAGATAATATACAACAAAAATAACAACAATGATAAACATTAAAAATAAAAAAACAAATGGTGGCAAGGACAGGCGCAAAATTTGTTTGTCACAACAATATTTCCAATGTGGTCCTGTTATACATCACATCACACATACATCACACACAAAAACAATGAGAGATTGATTCAGCTGAAGCATAGTAAGAAAAAAAAATTTTTTAGTGCTCCTAACTTAAAAGTATTCAATTAAAATTGGTTTTTAAAATTAAAAAAAAAAAAATCATTATTAAAATCATCAATATTGTTTATCTTACTTTAATGACCGACTTTCATCCCTTTGTAGTTTCCATTGTCAATTTTGCAGGTGCAGATTATGTGGAATATTCTGGGGATAAGCCTTAAAGTGCTCAAAAAAATTTTTCATTTAAAATATACGTGATAGTGACAAATAGGCTGAAAAAATGTAGCATAGGCAAATGAAGACTCTATTTGGAGACTGAAGAGAAACTAACAAAATCATTAAATTGTTATGTTCTCATTATTGTCTCAAAATGTAAAAAACGGACGATTTTGAGTTTATGAAATAGTTTTTTAATTTTTCTTTTCATAAAACAACTTTTTAAATTTTACTCAGAGTTAGAGGATCATGGAGGGTAGCTGAAAGATCTAAAAAATTAGGTTTTTGGAGTCTCTAGATAGTCAAGATTAGACTAAAGATTAGACTTTTCAATTTTTCTCCAGAAAAATTATCCAATTCTGGAAAAATTTTATGTTTAATGTTTAAAAAAATTCTTTAAAAAATTTAAGTGTGTTTTTGTGTTTGGTTCAAAAATATTTAAAAAAATTTTTTAATAACCTAATTTACACTTTCAAGGAAATCCTTGTGATAAATTATTAAGTACGCTTTTGCAATGATTTTAGTTGGTTATCTACAATACTATTCTACTAATAATTAATTGCTTGTTAAGAATAATTGCCAAACATAGGTTAATTTTTTTTAATGGTGCATTGTTAAATTTTGTAGTATTTTTTAAATGTTGCTTATTTGCATTGCTACTCTTGGATTCGTAATGATAATTTGAGTAAACCAAAACTTGATTTTAGACTGTTGTCAAACAAATTAAATTGACAGTGCTCTCTAAAGATCAGTATTCTGTTGTTGTAAACCCAGTTGAAAATGACAAGCAACGTTTTGGTAAAAGAACTTTAAGGAAAGGACAAACATCCTTCTTTTTACAACCAGGTAAATAAAGCTAATTATTTTTTATCTGATTTTGGAAAGCAAGCGGTTTTCTGTATTCACACACAGAGCCTCTATGATCGTTTTTTAGATAAAAAAAGAATAATCGTTTTTTTATATAGTTTAGACCATGTATTATTGCATATTATCTTTTAGTTTATTATTTCTGGATTTTAGAATAATTCTTACACTTTTAAGGAAAAATGTTAGAGAAATTTTGGTCTAAAACAAAAGGCACACAAGATTAAAGAACCTCCGAATTTGGGCTAAGAGCCAAATGCTATAAATGGTTGGTGTCATAAAAGCTAGTTTATTTCAGTAACAATATATGAGACTTTTCAAATATTCGGAACTACAACACAAAAGCTCTCAAATAAAATTTTACGTGTATCAGTAAGCAAAATTTAGATTTAATTTTAAGTCTTTTGTCTTTAGAACATTAGAATTTTAAAGAACAAATAATTATTTTTTGCCAAAAAAGCAACCAGTTATTTTAAACATTGCTGCATTACCCTTAAAATTCAACTTGAAAATTGACTTTTAGCAACTGTGTGATCGCAAATTTTGGCTAGAATCTCATATTTTCTCAAAATATTATGACTATGATCGTATGAAGAATTTATTTTTTGATTTTTCAGAGAAGAAAATTCTAATATTTATATATTTTAAGATTTTGTATTTCAGGGAATTAAATTCTTGCAATTTGAAGAAAAAATGCAGAATTTTGGGTTTTCACAAATAAATCATATTTGGTGTATTTTCCACACTGTTATTTTTTCAGAAATTGTAATTTGTGGACCAAAATTAAGTTATTTTTGGTCTTTTTTAACCTAGAATGTTAAAAAAAAAACATTAAGTTTTCCAAAAAATCCTAGCTTAATATCAGATTTTAAACCTAGTTTTTAGCCTAACTTTGGACAAAAGCACTTTTCAGACAATCCCCTCCTTCATAACATAGGAGAGTTTTCAGATGTGAGGAAGAAATTTTAACCCCAACCACAACAAAAGTTAAAGTTTACAAGGTTTTAGGCAAATTTTAGATTTATCTTTATCTCGTGTCTTCCGGGCCCGATTGCTAGGTTTGCCTTCAGGCAATATTTGGCCTTTGACCCTTATTATCATGTATTAGGAAAAAGTTAGAAAAAAAAAATCAATCAATCAAAAAAAAAAAAAAAAAAAGACACTATCTGCGTCTTTCTGGTAAATACTCTCCTTATTCTTTACTGGGCCCAGGTATAGCAATTTTTTTTTAGACAATAATGATTTTTTTTCAAATTTTCTCTAAAACTATTCATTATTTTATTTTGAAGTTATAACGTGGCATTAGAGGACTATAAAGGGTTCTTTTGACTAACATGTCTCATTTGTTAAAACTGATTTATGTGTGTATATTCAGTGGAATAAAATGATTGGGTATCACTTTTTTTATCTTTTTAGCTGGTTTCTCATATAAACTTTAATGCCATACGTATTTTAAGAAAGCTGAAAATTGTTATTACATCATTGCCACTTTGATGTTTTGTGGGAACAAAAAATCTTTCTGGTAAATCATTCGGTATCATGATATTTAAATAGTGGAAACAACAAAACTTTTCTGCCAATTTCCAAATTTTGTGGCCTGATCGCTACTTTTGATATCTTTTAAATATTTAGATATATCACCAAACTTTCTCTTATAAAACATAGTTTCAAAAGACTTAAAGAATTAACCGAAATAAAAAATCTTTGCTCGTTAGAAAAAATGTTTAAGTCAATTTGGAAAGGTTCGGCTGCAGTTCTCTTGCATTGAGTTTTGATTTCTATAAACTAAACGAAGGAGAAAATTAACATAGGCTGAGTAGAAGTAGTAAAATTATAGATCACTTTAGACCCATCAAACATTGAAAATGTCAAATGTGTTCAAGGCTTTGCTTTTTGTATAGCTTAAAAACCGCATCTCCCAAACTAACTAGGTATAGCGCTGTAAGATATCATTCATTTGAAATTATAAAAGCAATTATCTTAATTTTTTAACCTTCAAGATTTCAACCTGATGAATTGGTATAAGAGAAAATTTTCCCCTTAGTCATTTTTTGAATTTTAACAGCTTATCATAAAGAGATGGAAATTTTATAGACAAATAAACTTTATATTATTTATGCCTAAATATTTTCTTTTCTTTTGCTGAGGTGGAAATCTCCAGGAATTTACCATTTACCAACTGCTTTTGAAAATGGGTATTGAGGCTAGAAATGTTTTATGGACGGTAAACTGACTGTGTTTTTAAAAATTTTGCCTATGTCTGGCCAAAATTGCAAAAATGATATCAAACTCAAATTAGTACGGCCTGGTCACTTTCATCCCGTAGTTCTAACAGAGAAAAGATTTTTTTTTATAAGTCTGTTATCCAAATGATAAACCTGAATTTAAATATACCAAGGGGGTTGTATCCATATTTTTACCTGCTAGTGGTATTTTTTTTTTCAGTTAATTAGGTGTACTAATGGCATCAAAGTTATTATGACCATTTTCTTCTACACAAGTTAGCGTGCTACTCTTGTTATATTATGACTACATTCTTCTACACAAATTAGCGTACTACTCACGTTATATTATGAATGACTACATTCTTCTACACAAATTAGTGCACTACTCACGTTATATTATAACTATTTACTTCTACACAAATTAGTGTACTACTCACGTTATATTATGACTACATTCTTTTACACAAATTAGCAAACTACTCTCGTTATATTATGACTACATTCTTTTACGCAAATTAGCAAATTACTCATGTTAGATTATGACTACATTCTTTTGCACAAATTGGCAAATTACTCTCGTTAGATTATGACTATTTACTTCTACACAAATTACCATACTACTCATGTTATATTATGACTATTTTTCTGCATAAATTAGCATACTATACATGTTATGAGCTTTTTCTTCTACAAAACAAAATACTTGCTTTATATTATGACTACTTTCTTCTATACCATTTAGCGTACTACTCTCATTATTGTATAACAAATGTCTTCTACATAAGTTAACGTACTACTCAAGTTTGTACTAATTTCTTTACACAAGTCAGCGTACTATAATCATGTGCATATTATATTATATCAAATTTTAGCACAAATTTACATTTGACACATTTTGTGAAAGTGATTTTCTTGACCAAAATTGCAAAAATTATAACAAATCTAAATGAGTACAGATTTTTCACTTTCATCCCTTAGATCTAGGAGAGAGAAAAAAAAATTAACAGATTTAACAGGCTTAATTTCCAGGCTTCGTATTCAAATTTCTTATTGTTTTATGATTTATTTTAGGAGAAGTGCTTGAAAATGGAATTGAGAATGCTTACCTGCTTGAGAATGATGAAGCTTTGATTTTATCTGCCGCTCACGAATTTAATGACGTGTCTGTTGATCGTAAGTAATGAATATTTATATTTAGTCAATGTGTAACAGCATCTCTATTAATTTCACTTTTAAAATTAATGAAGTAAGCACATGAAAGGGAGATAGGCCAAGAAATTTAACAAGGTAGGAATTTGATAGTAAAGGCAAGGTCGAGAGAAATGAGAATGAAGGAGCCATTTAAGTTTGAAGGAGGAAAAGGCTAAAATTCAGCCTTAACAAAAATGCCAAACGGGAAAACTCAGAGAAAATATTTTTAGTCAAAAAGATTTTGGAAATTACTTTTTTTAAGTGACTTGGTTACATAGGTTTCTTGATCAATTTGTTTCGTTTAACATAAAATTTGGAGAGAAAGCCATAT
>JAUZNK010083676.1:0-13001 GCA_035046665.1 Euphysa ruthae | reverse complement strand
TATATACTTAGTTATAAAATACTTTTGCAAAACTTGCTTTATTTAGAAAATGACATATTTAAAAAAAATTATAATGAACAAAGAGAGTGAATTTTCATTTCCACTATCATTATTTTTAGTGAGTTTGAAATGCAGCTGCGAAGTACACAAGGGGAACAGAATCTTGATGTTTGGTACAAGTATGTATCGTTGTATTGATTTATGTGTTTATTTCAGAGGGGTGTCTGTAGATTAGGTAGAGTCTATATAAAAGAAAAAATATGGCATGATGTTATTTGAACTCTTGTGACAAATTTTGACTTCTCTAAATTATCTTCAACAAGTTTTAATCTTTTAGGTATAATTAGTTAGGGTTGTAAAACGTAGTACAAATAGTGGAAATATTACAAATTAGATACTTGTATGAAATTCCGC
Source organism: Euphysa ruthae (assembly GCA_035046665.1). Classification (NCBI taxonomy): domain Eukaryota; kingdom Metazoa; phylum Cnidaria; class Hydrozoa; order Anthoathecata; family Corymorphidae; genus Euphysa; species Euphysa ruthae. The sequence goes on along the minus strand of JAUZNK010083676.1, from coordinate 12,587 downwards.
AGTGATAGGTAAATGTTGTTACAAGGAGTGGATCCCAAAATGACACCCAAACATGCCCAAATTTTGATTTTGCTTATTTCGAACAAAAAACTCGATTCGGGCCTTAAATTAAGTTTAAGAAGGGAATCTTTTTCATCTTTTTTGTTTGTGTAAGCCTTTGAAACTTAATAAATTTAATAGTATGGTCATTAAGGTTAGTGATATGACGTCATACAATACTAATCACGCTTCTGAGACACAAAATTTTCTCGAAAAAGTCATATACTCTTGCAAAACATTAGAACATGTATGTTTTGAGCGCCAGAAAATTTATTTTAATTTTACAAAGACTAAAACCTAGAAAGTTGAATTACAAAATAACAAATTTATTTCTCTAGTAAAATAGTATTAAAGATATATAAATGGGTTGGGTTGCTTTCTGCCTTGATATAATGAAAAAGTGCAGTTTCATTTGCATCTTGTTTTGCATATTTGTTTGTAAATGCATTTTAACAACTTCCTCGTATGACTTAGAGGTTTCCAGTATTTTCATCCATACAGGATGTGCCATTAACTTCTTTCCAACTTCATTCTTTTACATTTGATAATGATTTATGGCATACTAACAATTTTCCCCATATGAAACTAAGGGAAGACAGTAAAAAATAAACGAAATTCAAAATAGCAAGACTGTAAAATAGTCAGATTTAAAAAACGAATATATATGCATTCTAAACATATTACTCTTTTGACCCTGCCGAAAGTAATTAAACATGTTGAATTTTTAAGTTGGTAGATAGCTAGGTTTGGATATAATAGTATTGTATGACGTCATATCACTAACCTTAATGACCATACTATTACATTCATTGTATATTCAAAGTACTTCTTTCTAAATTAAATTTTTAGTGCAATGTTAATTTATTTTAACTTCAGAATTTTGAAAAATACCTTGCTCATAGAACTTGTTTTGTCGTAGAGCAAAATCAACTTTATGTCATCATCAAAGATTGTGTGTATGTTATCCCACTCTAAATACAATCAATCAGTATCAATAGTTTGAATGGAGACTTTTTGGTGACCAGTGACCAGTCAGTAGCATTTTTGACATAAAGAAGGATGCATGTGTCTGCTTCGTCATGGTTACATAACTATATTATTTTGATATTGGTTTGCTTGATCAGATTCTTCGACTGTTGCAATTAACAATTTATTAACTTGTATTTTTATGAAACTTTGTCAAATCTTATTGAACAGTTCTGTTGTTATCATCCACACTAAGAAACTGTGGCCAGTTTTTTCAAATAGGTGTTGAATCTTGGACAGAGGCTTTCACTCAACTTCCTCTACTGTCCCGAGTTTGTAGTTTTAAACTTCAGTTAATTAAAATAGCAATCAAAAACAAGGTTGATTCTTTGAACACTTTTCTTATCAAGATCAATTTAGCAGTTTGGTTGGAAATTCTACTGGTTTGATTATTTGTACAAGTGCAGCACCTTCAATTGGTTTTGCGGTAATACCAGAAGGATATGGAAAATTGGATTCATGATAGGCCTCTTGACACTTCAGAAAGTCTGACTTGTTGGTTTTTCGCTATTTCTAATGTTCAGACACTACATGTGGGTACCTATGTTTTCATGTTGGAAAAAGTTGGTAAAATCTCTATCCCTAGCCTGAAGCGAAACGTAAAGGGAAGTATACATTTTACAATCTTCTTCCAACATAACACTTTTGAGATATAGTTTTCTTCTCTCTAAAGAGACAAAGTTTTTTTATAGCACTGTAATTTGATGTCTTACATGTTATTAACCGATCCAGTTGAAAATGATCAAAAGCGCAACAATGCCTGTTTCAAACTGACTTTTTAGCTTCTGAATCTTGAATGGTGGAAATACTGGAAATACTAAATCACTTCATTCAAAACTTTGATAAATGTAGCTTACAATTTCGCCTAGAACAATGCCATGTATGATTTTGTCATAACATGTAGATTCTTGTTTCTAGAGAGCTTGTACCTTTTAAAGTTGTTTAAGGCATTATTTGTGATAGAGCGATTCATGGTGAAAAGTTCTCCCTCATTTAGTTTTGCTAACAACTTCTTGTTTAATAGCACTTAATTCTAAGTTCATTACTTGGGTTAAATTGGCAGGGTCACAAAACATGCTTTGCGGAAATCAAAATGCTTTAAACTTTGATTTAGTTCCATGTTGATTAGGATAGTCTACTTTGTCCGACAAGCTACTCTGTAGAATGTTCTCTGATTGGCAAGCTCCTTTTCCATGATGATTTTCTTACTTTTACATTCTTTAAAATACTTTTACATCGTGTAAGTTTTTGCATTTTTTTGTGCTAAACAGCGTTTTTCTGTAGTAAGCCCTTATCTAGATAACATGGGCAGTGTCTGCTTTAAATAAAAAGGGGCATGTGGAGTCACTCGTTTGGAGTAAAATCATTTCCCCATGGTGGGACGATTTTTTTTTTATAAGTACACCTCTATAGATTGGCTAAAGCAACAATTTTAGAATTTATGCTATGTTTCTACTCCATATCATAAAAAGCGTTCAAACAAGTAAAAAATGCTTTTTTTGGAAGATGTTTTTTTGTAAACATTAAAAAATGATTGTATAAAATCAAAATAAACTCTGTATACGTTTATCTGTAACCAAGCAAAAGAAAATGTAACCAAGCAAAAGAAAATGTTTTAAATACTACAAGATAAAATATAAATAAAAATATGTTTTTAAAATAGAACAAAAAAACTTTGTGTGTAAAAACTTTTAACCATAACTTTTCTAAAATAAAATATTATTTTAGCAAATAAGTAACTTCCAAAAATCAGGTCGACGTTTTTCTTTTATCTCAAAAAAACTTTAACAAACAAATTTAATTGATTGTTTTAAACGATGTCATAAATATGATTGGAAGTTATGTGTTTATAGTTTAAACTTCAATCATAATTAGAACTATGTGGTAAAAAGTAAAAATCCCAAAATATAAATAAATCAAAACATTTGTTGATATTTTTAATTATCAGTTGTTTAGTATTTTTATTATACAAAATCTTATTTTGTTATGCCTATTAGTTTTTAACACATATTTTTATTTAGTATAGAATAGAGTTATGAGTTTATTTGGAAAAGAAAAATATGTAAGCATAAGTTATAAGAAAATGAAATACTAAATCTCCATAGAAAAAAGCTGTCTGTTTTTTTTTTTTTTTTGTATTTCCAAAAGTTCTCTTTTTCAAAACTTTTTAATGGCTTTTTGTGTCTTAGGCTTATTGGCCTCTACAATCGAAAGTTTTGCTTTAATTCACCTGCGGCCAGCTATAAGTTGTTCTCTAACTTTAAATTTTCTTACTCTTTTAAACGCTTTTTACGATACCATGGAGTTTAAACATAGCATAAATTCTAATATTCCTGTTTTAGCCAATCTAAAGAGGTGTATTTATAAAAAAAATTAAAATTTTACTATAAACGAGTGAACTCAACGTGCCCTTTTTATTAAAAACAGATGCTACCCTTGTGATCTATATTAGGGCTTGATGTATATAATTTTTTTCTACCTTTATTGTCTAGAATTCACTTGATCAGCATAAGTTGTCATCTGTATTTTATCTTTTGGATCTTTGATATTATTTTATAATAATTATTTCTTTTTATTAAGTTATATTGCATGGATGGAACAAGTCTTCTTGCAAAAGTTTCACAGAGTTTCCCCTCTCATGCAAAGGTTTATCACAATCTATAGAAAAACAGTCAAATTCAACCAAAATCAAAAATATGTTGAGCTATGGTTAAAAGCGGTAATTTTTTATTATGTTTTGAAATAGAAAAATGAAAAAATTTTTCACTTTGTGTGATATGATATGATCTATATATATTTACTAAATTGTTATTTATTTGACCCTTTTTCTTGTTTTCTAGTCTACTAATAGTTAGGGAAATTATATCAGAAAGCATTAGGTAAAACTTGTAATGTTACATAAAAAATTATTGTAAATCTAATAACACAAAATGTTTTTATATCTACAATTACAATTATAGAGGAAAACTGATTAAGTTAATATAAATTGTGAAATCAATTAAACGAATAAACAACCCCAAGACCACTATGATAACAATACGTATCAAACAAACTTTTTACATACCACAGTGGTCATATCCAAATTTAATTTTCATGATTTCCTAAGCATGAGTAGAGTTTTTTCTGCATTCACTGTCAACCCTTTCTCTTTTAGTCATTTTTTGCATACAACAACTCTTATTGAGAGTGGAGTTACTGCTGAAAAGCTTAGTAAAAAGTTCTACCTTATTGTAGCAGAAATAATGACCTCAGGTCCATTAAAGAGTGGAGGAATCAAAGACTTACTCTTATTTGAAAAATTCATAGAGTGTGTTAGAAGTCTTCAAATCTGATAGATTGAGTAACCTGATGTTCATGGGTCTGGTTTTGGTAAGAGCGTTTAGCCTCATCAATGAATTTTACAGTTATTGTGGGCTCTGGTAAAAAGTCTCGGCATTGATACCAACATGAATCCAAGAAGCAATGTCCTTGGCACATTTCTCTGTATCGAGATTGAAGATGTGTTAAAGTGGAATATCATGGATCACGGTTTAGATCACAAAAACTGTCTCTATCTGTATGGTAATAGGAAAACGATTTCCTGTAGAGGGGTGGCTCTTGGGAAGAAGTGTTGTTGAAATTGATGTCAACATTAACCACTGGAAGGTTAGAGTTTCCTAAAAGATTAGAGACAGATATCTTGCAGATATCATGTTTCTATGAAAGGAATAGATCAAGTAGAGAAGGGTCCTAGCTGTCATTATCAGAAAGACGAGTTGGAGAACCGAATAGCTGTGTTAACAAATGAGATATAGTGAAGTTACAGGTTCCAATACCAGAAAGGCTAGTAGCTCTAGATTAAAAGGTAGTCAGTTAGTATGGTGGGTGTTGAAGTTCCCAAAGATATTAGCAGATGGGTTAATTATGAGAGCCTTGTCAGTATGTTCAGAAATGGATGGACAAAGATGCCAAGGCCACAGTTGTCAAAAAACGAGTCTTTGTGATTAATAGGAAGGTAGCCACGTACAATAAATTCAGACAAACTTATGGATGGATAAAGATTTGTTACACAAACTGCCAAGGTCTCCAGTGATGAACTAGAGAGGAATGACTCTACGGGGCAAAAATTACCAAAGAGACAACCAATGTGAACAAAAGAGAGAGGTCTTGTCTGATGTGCCAGACATTGATTTAGGTTTCTTTATAATTATCTAAATATAAAGTTGGGTCTAAAAGAAGTCCTAATGCCTTGTTTGGATAGCCTTTACCAAAATTCAATTCAGTTTTAGGTAACTTATCATTCACTCTTTTGATAAGTTTCATTACTTTATCAATCATGTTAAATCCTTTTTAGATACTTCTTTCTAGAGCATCATTTTGACCTTAAATGAATTGCCTGTAAAAATTGATTGCAAATCTTGGTATAATGAATATCCTTTATAATCTAATTGGCTGAAATAATATTAAGATCCACTCCATGGTCTTTTAGTGCTTTTACCATTTCTGCAAGGCAGTCCTCTCAAATAGACCAGCGCAATCGTGCACAGACAGGCACACAGGCAAATAAATATGCCGTGGTATCTATCACACGGGAAAGATGACGAAAAGCAAGAAAATGCACTGCATACTTCTACTTGTTTTGTCCTGACGACTTTTAAAATGTTTTGTATTAATGTTAAAGAAAGGAAAAGGAATAGTGAAATAATCATACATACAATAAACATGTTAGATTGAGTCTGTTTATACGAGACACGGAGTGAAATTATTGAAAGAATTATATCCTCGACATCTTCCAATGATAATTTAAATAATAATACGGCTCAAGTTAAGATAGGGATGAGATAAAATATGAGAGTAAAAAAAGAAATATGATGTCTTCAAAATATGCTGACTGAGATATTTTTTTACTACAATATAAATAAAAAAAAAAAATATATCAACTTATTATATTTTTATTTACAAATTTAAAATTTTATTTCAGTTGATCTTTTAAGTAGGTTTTAAATGCCTGGACTGTAAGTTTATATATGAACATGTTTGTTTTGTTTTAGGAAAATTTCTTTCTAGTACTGCAGGCCTTGTAAAAAGATGCAAAAAACAATAATATTTTAATATCATGGAATATTTAGTTCTCCTCCATAGGTTAGTTCAACTGTTTTCCTTTCAAATGCCTATACTTATTTTTAAAAATATTGTTCATTTTTGAAAGTTTGATTTGTTTACACAGGCAGTGCAGAAGAAGTGATCTTTACACCACATTATTACCAAGATAAAAATCAAACAAGAAAACATTGTTCAATAAGTTTAAAATATTATTTTGTTGGATGTGTTGTTGTTAAGCATAATTGATAATTGCTAGATAAAACAGGGAAACAAACCCCATATTTTTTAGAGACGAGAGAAAAATGTTCGTAACATAAACATTGATTAAATATTATTGAAAAAACAAACAATTATTTTCTTTTTAAAAAAAACACCTGTTAATGAGTGATGATTAAACGATTAGTTTCAATGTCTTTGGGGATATAAGAGAACAATTTAATGAGATTTTAGAGTTGAACAAAGTGTATAATGCTTTTCTTGTAATAAGAAAAGTTAAATTTTTTGAAAAACATAAATGGCTAAAAACATATCCACCATATTTTTCTCCTAAGCTCACGATAACTAGTACTAATTATTTATATAATATTTATATATTAAAATGATCTCTGAAAAACTTTTGTTTGAAAAAAAAAAGTATTTTCAAATAACAGAATTATTGAACCATAAAACTATTACACAACTCTTCCAAGCACACAAAGGTTAACTTTAAACTACAAATGAAAAATCTTTATTTTCTACATTATAAAAATATGTTGTAACAAAAAAAAAGACGAGAGAAAAACATTATTTTGTTAAACTTATGTAATATAGGAAAACTATCATCTGATTTCCTTAGTTTCTTTAGTTAATTTTCCATTCCATTTCCAGGCGTGTTTTTGTCTGGTTGGCCCTTTCATCTGCCCACAGGTATCACCATTAGCTTCTATAAGCCTATTATTTGGAGTAATCCAACTGTATACAGTATCACTATGGCTTTGACAATAACGAGCCAAATGTTGAAATTTTGCAATAAATTGCTATTATGTTCTTTTAACTTCCAAATCTTCTACTTGAGCCTATACATTTTCTTAACTCTTAGGTCACAAATATCACAAATCAGTAAACTATGAAGGGAAACACACATTTTGCTTGCTATGACTTTCACATCATTCACCACCTTATCTAAATTTCTATCCTGGAAATAGTCATTATTCAAATTATTCAAATACTGTTTTGTTTCATAAAATAAACAAAATGAATGTACTGACAGTTGGACAATATTGAATAGTCTTACATAAGAGAAATTTTCAAAATGTGAAAAATTAACTTTTAGTGAGTTTTTAGTTATTATCAAATATTTAAATGGTATTCATTAATTTGTGCAATTCTTAGTACTTGTGGGTTAATTAATCAATCAATTAATTAATCAGTCAATCAATTAATTAATTTGTTAATTTATTTTCCTTTATCAAGGGTCTCACCATTTTTTATTGTTTGCTGCTTTATTTTTAGCATTAGTTAAGGAAATTAGCAAAGCAAAAATTAGCTTATAACAGAAATTTTCAGCCACAAAATTTTTCCCTTAGAGCACCGAAGAAGAAGACCCTAAATTGATGTTCGAGTACATGTTTGATCATGACATTGGAACAGATTATGCGATATTTTATAAAACTTGGGGAGAATATTTCGAAATGCTTGGGGCATATAAAAAGGCCGATGAGCTTTTTAATTTGGGGATTAATCGAAAGGCGTCTCCAGTTGAAGTCATGAAAAGTTCTTTTTTGTAAGTAAATTCTTCCCTAATAAAGACTAGGAATTTGATCATTATTAATTTTACCTTTTTTTATTAGACTTTTATGATTAAAATAGCTTGCATATGTGCCACAAATCCAGCAATGAATTATAACTGAAGTTATGTGTTAGAAAATTTAGCCTGAAATTGTTCATAGCTTGCCCTATGTTTTCTTACGAAATTAGTAAAACAAATAAATAAATTGTTCTTATGACAAGACAAGTAACCATTTCAGCTGTATTTGATATCAAGGGAGCCCTAACAATTTGCTCATATTTATTTGTCAATTTCCATCCGTAATTTATCTGCTCATTAGCTTTGTTATAAATTTTTCTAGGAAGATAAATTCTCATAAGTATAAAGGATACAATTTCAGATTTTAAAAGATTCTTGCTTTATTGGAACTGGATTTAAATATGGGGATGCTTAAGATTGTCATTTTTAGAATTGACTCAAAATCTGTTCAATAAATTCTTGAGATTTTGTATGTAGTTTGTGCGTGATGAAGGGAGCTATTTCACCTATTTGGCCACTTACTGAATAATAATCAAAATCTGCATCAATAAACCAAATATGTTAAATTGTGCGAATATAAAGTTTTTGATCAAAATAATGTTTATGAGGATTTTTTCTATGTCTTATTTTGAAAAATCCAATTGAGTTGTGGCCCTGGTACTACAAAAAGTGTAAAAAAGAAGGCACATTTTGTAGAGACCCAGCAACTCCAGTTATTTAGAGTGTCGTAAAAAATATCCAAAAATGATTAAAGTGGTTACTACATATAGATGGTGCAATAAAAGTGTAAGTTATAGAATAATTTTTCTTTACTGCTGTTATGTTTTTAGTGATTTTGAGGTACGAATGGCAAAAAAATCTCGTTCAGAGGAAGTAGTTCAAGTTTCTTCAAGAACTGCTCTTGGAGGTCTAAAAGCAAGTAGAAGTGGGAAAGTTTCAAATGATAGGGTAAAACACAAAGGTGAGTATTTTTCAAAAATTCAAAGCATCTTGATGTATGAAAATGCCTAATTTACGCATTATGCATTCCTGATGAACTTTTTTTGATTCTTTTCAAGATAATTTAGTTGTGTTTGAGTATTTTGGTTTAGTACTGGTAATTTAGCTTTTTGTAGAACTTTTATTCTGTAAATATTTCCATAAATTCTAGCCTTTTTTTTAACTCCCTGTCTAATGAAAACTCCCTCTGTTCAGAGAATATCATAAAATCCTTTACCCTTGAGCAATTTGATGTCAATCTGATTTTTGATGTACCTATAATGGTTGTGGGTCTTAATGCATGAAAATTTTCTTTGTTAGTCATTTTCCAAGTCAGGATTCTGATATTGATCTTGTTTTACATGTCTGAAAGAAAACATTAAAATTTAGCAATATCACCATAACTACTTTTGATAGCTGTCTTTTTTTGGATTAAAAGTATATTAGCAGAAGACACGCTCTTCAACAAAACTAGAATATTGTGTAATATCTGAAGGAAAAACAACCAGCCCTAATGTTATTGTTTTGGCTTTATCATTTTGCGCACTAACTCACATGAAGCTACACCAACCCACATCACGCTACACCAACCCACACCACGCTACACCGATAGACAAAATGCCATACCAGGTCACACAAAAAACCACACCAACCCACAAATGTGACACCAATCCACAACATGCCACAAAAAGCTACACCAACCCACAGTAGGCCACAAAAAGCCATACTAACACAATATCAAGAAAGTCTTAAGTTTGCTTAAACATAATTTACCAGCCATTTTTGTACATAATATTTCCACTCTACCAATCATAAATTAAGCATTATTGAATAAATTTTTTTCTATGCATAACTAAACACCTTCCTCATGCTTCTGATATGCGAACATTTTGTAAAATGTACTTTCTACTCACCAGATCATACCAACACACACCAATCCACGCAACACATAAATTGCCACATCAGGCCAGACCAACCCATACCAGGCCAGACCAACCCACACCAGGCCAGACCACATCAAAAGGCACCAACCTATATCAGAACACATCAAACCACAGAAATTGACACAACGTATAACAGGCCACATCAACACGCTCCAGGCCTCACCAACCCATACCAGGCCTCAAATTTTGAAAAACTGATTTAATTTAATTTCTAATTTAATTACTTTAGGGAGGGATTTTAAACCACAGCTGCTGAAGGCCTGAAATGCATAGTGTTAAGAGTGTAACTTTTTAAAGGTATATAAGTAAATGATTAGTTCAGTGACACAAATTTAATTAAGTATTTTAAACATGAATCTAAATAAAATGTATAAATAGAAGACTTATTTCTTAAATATGGGTCAGTTTTATTAGTAAATATCAAAAGCTTTTACTCAAAACATATGATTTCATTGAATGACTTTAATCTGTAAAAAGTAAAATATGCAAATGCACAGGATCTTTTTTTATAGGAGCCTTGTTAATAACAGAGCCAAAGGATTTAAAGAAGCTATCTTGGGTAAACATTTGAAAATTAGCAGAAAGTGTAAAATAAAGAAAAGGCTTTCAAAAATGAAAAACTGAAATTCTGCAATAAAAAAAGTTCTATTCCAGTTCTATTCCAAATCATCTAAGAAACGTTTTTCCTTTGTCAGATAGTTGTTCATTTTTTTTTTTTTATTCTTCTAGGTGTTCCCTTTTGAAATAAATGTGTTATGGACTATACTTTGTCTTCATTTTTTGTTGTAGTTCCATGAAACTAAACTAACAAGTAGTCGTTTTCATCAGCAGTGGGTAACATAACGCCAAAATTTCCTTGACATTGATGCACAAATCGTGGGACCAATGATCTTGTCAATTACAACAGGTTGATTCTTTCTCCGTCTTTGTGTCTCATTTAGTTTTTTTCCACTTTTTGTTGGTTTGGTGAATTAACCTTCTAATGATAAGGAATGTTGTCTGAGAGCTTCAACATGCTTCATCCATGTTTTTGGAATATATGCTACTTTACTTAGTACATTTTGAATTTTGTATATTCTTTACGCAATTGGATTGAACCACGATCATAAATTGCGTGGATTTCGTCATGTTTTGGTCGCTTACTCGATGCCAATGCTAGTATTACCTCTTGATCTTTTAAATTAGTGTTCTTTTTTCTCTCTGAAATGTGTAGACTCAATTGTGTTGTTGTAAAATAATCCCTGTGTATTTTTATTTTGTCAAGCAGTTTCAATAACCTTGCTTTCAACAATTCCTTTCCTGTTTTTGAAGAAACTTTGATAGAATCCTGGGAAAAATTTTAAATAGTGGCAGTAATGTCTTCCAAAACTTCTGCAATTTTTTAAATCTTTTTTTCAACATGGACGGGAAGTTTGTATTCAACGAAAATGTCAGTGGTGTCTGCTGAATTTGCTTTTATTTTAATATTTGCAATCAATGGCTGAATTAGAAATATCATTCAGGTCTTTGAAAATAGATTTAAAACTATGGGTGCAACATAACTTAAATGTATCAATCAAAGGTGATTTTAAATCAGATAGTGTGAGATTTAGTTGAAGATTTGTGAGGTTGGAAAAAGTTATGCAACAGGATAAACAGAACCATGGTTCATTACATGACTTTATGGTTTCATATGTATGTTTGTTAATGTTATTGCGTTTTAAATGAACCTATTGATTACAGAAATCAGAAATTTGCGATGCATGACCATTTTTTTTTTTTGCAGACATACTATAGGAAATACCATGTATAAAATAATAGATTTCAAGTATATATAAAATAAGGAAAACTTTCTTTACTGGAGAGAAAATAGATCAGCTTTTGTAACAGAAATATTTGATTCACTGCTTGATACTTAGACTAACAGACATTGAGTAAAACATACGCAATTTTTTGGTGAACTAATTGTTTGACAATAAAAGAAAATAATATGAATTATGTAAATGAAAAATTGTATACAAATATATCTATTATAGCCACATCAAAAAAAGAATTAATTCTTGATACTTTTATAACCAGTGCAGTAAACTTGCATGTTAGTAAAACACTAAAATTGTCAAAAATGATTCTAAATTACTAGAAGTTAAAATCATATGGTATCAGTGACAGCGAAAACCAATGGTTTAGTGACTAACTATTCAATAGAACTCAACGTTTAAGCTTAAATATCTCTTTGTTTTTGCCATTACTTATAAAAGCAGGAGAAGCTCAAGGTTCTATATTGGGACACATGTTGTTTGTTTTGTTTTTAAACGATTTAGCTGAACAGTTAGAGCATGCAGAAATCATCAACTATGTAGAAGATACAATAGGTTATTTTGGTGAGAAAAGCATGTTTGTGATTGAACACAAAATAAACAGTGATCTAGGGATTGTTGACAAGTATTTTGACAACAATGATTTGTTCATTAACCTAAATGTAGGTAAAACTGAATGTATACTTTTCGGTACGCCTGGAAATCTTTTGGAAATAACAAGCCAATTTAACCCTTTTACTCCTGGGCTATTTTCCTCTATATTCCCAGAGTCAAAATTGCTATTTCTGACCAAACTGCTTTAAAATGTAATAGAGACTAAAATAATAAACCAATCCTTATGAAACTTGGCTCCTTTTTTACTAACATATTTATCTTGCAAAAAAAATTTTAAAAAGTGAAATATGACGTCATTATGATGTCACATGACTAAAATTG
>JAUZNK010083643.1:0-13002 GCA_035046665.1 Euphysa ruthae | reverse complement strand
ATGTTACTTTTGATAATCAGCCTGTGTACCTATTCATAACATCCCCTCTCCTATTGGTAACAGATGGATAGTCAAAGAAAAACAAATCGAGAAAGAGTTAAGATTGTTTAGAGATGTTCCCGAAAACGTGTTAGAGTTTATTTTGTGAAAACATCGTAAAGGGCTACATCCTTTACGATGTTTTCCAACTATTGTAGTTGTCGAATAGCAAATTTCTTGTTTACGAGTTTGTAGTTAGTCAGTAGTTAGTCTACTTCGTATATATATGGTTAATATTTATTTTGTTTATTCCATTCTTGCATATTACTAGGATTTATGAATGGAAGCAGCTTTAAGAAAATTCCATAACCTGCTTGGTTAAGACGCTTCAAAAACAATCAATTTTGAAAAAAACAATCAGAGCTAAATAAAAATACTGTATTTATTTTACTTTAATATATAAACTTATATATAATACTATATGATATATAATACTTCTTTTACAATACAAAAATTTAAACTTTTGTATGCAAATATTGTATTATATTTATAGATCTCAATAACATAAAGTTCAAAGTTTATTCACCTAGGGTAAATAAATATCAAATAATTCTTATTTTGAAGGAAAAATTGGGAAATATCAAAATACAACCATCATGTTTCAAATATTACGAACGATGCATTTCATAAAAACCACACTTGAATTGCATCTAACTTACCCATTACAATATTTATGACTTGTAAGTTTGTAGGAAAACGTGATGGAGTACATATATTTCCTTAGATATGTTATCAAACCTTCAAGTTTTTGCATGCAATATTGTATTATAATCTTAGATGCCTGCATATTTAAAAAACAAGAAAAAAAACTTACCTGGAGAAGAATTTTTATATTTAAAGCATAGGCATGCATCAACTACTGGTAGTAACCAGTAAAATAATCCATAAAAATTACATAATAATAATTGCTTTTTATGTGTCAAATTATCCATTACAATTTATTCAATAAAACGTCCACTTTATTTTTTTTGACAACTAATTCATGCTGAAGGTCCAAGCTTCCCAAAAAAGTACAGATATCCCATTCGCTAAGTGGGTTGAGTCAAATCGCTTTTTTAGTGAGTTATTGAATTATGCTCACTGATTAAAACGTTTTTATTTCTCAAATAACTTAAATAACTTAGATAAGTTTTAGGCCAATAAGGTTGCAGATGTTAGAAACCATTTGAGGTTTTTGGTGATAAAGGTTATCAAGAACAGTTGTAAATACAAAAATCAAAGTAGCAGAACTAAGTAAGTCAGGGCTTGATTCATTCCAGCCTTTTGTACAAAAAGCAATAAGCATTCCCATTAAAAAAAAAAAAAAACTATCCTAGCTAGGAAATGACTTGACTAAGTGATATTACAATAGTTAAGGGTTGACAAAGCTCGTCAAGATCTTATCGATATTATCTCTAGCTGTGAAATATTCAGCCGCAGAGAAATGTTTCTTAAGAATAGGGTCTTTGAATAAGAATAAACGATCCGACTCCCTTGCTAAAACCAAGAGCGCTAACATATAACTATCCGGTTCGCATTTGGAATAAGCGATGTTGTTAATCAACTTTTCAAGCTTTAGTTCAGGCTCTGGATTAATTGTTGGGAAACGTTTACCAAGTAATCCATATGATTTCTCGTTTAAAATGCCACGTGCTACCAAACTATCGAAGGTCGTTGCTACACAGTCCGCATCAACTGCTCGGATCAGCCATTTCCACAAAATTTTCTCATGCAACTTACCATGAGAATTCGCATATTTCATGTTCTCAAACACAGCTATTTCCAACAAACCAGAATCCTTACGGTTATTAGAAATTCCATCTTTCAAACGAAATTTTGGTATCCCATTATTTTTGAATAACTCAATAAGATTTGCAGCACATAAATCGATAAATAAAGCAGCAAATGTCCCTATCTTGAGTTGCAAGCCACATCTTCTACCATCGACATCACCCGTTTCCGCATTCTGCCATAATAAACAGTAAGCTTCACATAAGTGAAGATCATGTTGGTTAAAATCCTGTTTTTCAAAATTAAGTGAGTGTTTTACAATATTATAAACGACATTGGCAAAATGTTTGGCAACTTCTTCGTGATCTTGGTAAAGGTTTGACATGCTTCCAGGTTCACAAGCCATCCTAATAAAAGTAATAGGATAATTTATCATAACTTTATAATATGTAAGAACTTCTAAGCATGATGTGATTTTTTTAAATTTATAGATAAAGAACAGCTGGGTGGAGCCTGATTCTATCGAAACTAATAAAAATAACCACAACATCGAAATGACAGTGCACTATTAAATATTAATAAATCAGGCAAAAATCAATTTCAATATTGAAGTTAGCACCTGAATATGCATTATCGCAAATAATAAAAAAGATATACGACTTTTTATAGACTTAATTTATTACATAATTTTTAATGCATAAACATTTCTTGATTAACAATTTGTATTTCCAAATAGTTCAGGACCTACCGTCTTTTAATAAAAACATTTTCAACAACCACTGCTTGAATTTAACCCAAAATATCTGTAAGGCAAAGTGGGAATATCCCCCAATTTTTCAGAAAATTCAATTAGGTATATCCACCATTTTTTCTTTTTTGGAAGATTTTTTAAAAAATATATTTTATATGCATATATTTTTTTAATCATAAATTTGAATTGAATATACACTGAGAGGTCTTCAGAATGCTACACAAATTTGTAAAAGCTCTCTAAGGTTATTTTGTACAAATTTGTTTAAAGTAATTATTATTTAGTTAAATAAGTGAAATATAAAGATATTTTATGGTAAAATTGTAGCTGAATTTAATTTTACGATACAGAGCGAGAGAGAGAGAGAAAAAGAGCAACAATATCAATGAAATTTTAATTTAGCTGTTAGATTTCAGCAAGAAAGAAAAAAAATAATTGCAGTATTTATCAAGTGATTGCTAAATAGGAAAAAAAAGAATGAGATTTAGATTTAGTGTGAAGTGTGGCTTGTTAAAATACAATTGAAAATATTTGGCTATGGATGGGTGACATATGAGTTATTGAAACCCGCTCTTTCAAGCTAAAATAAATAAACCACCGTAATTCTTAACCAACTTAACCAACCCTACCTAATCAACTTTGGGTTTGATAAAACCTCTTTTTGCTCTCTTCTCTAACGATTCGCCACCTCTTTCTTCTATTTCTTCTTCTGTTTCACTTTCAGATAATTTATCATTTATATACTTCCTCTTGGTCTTCTTTTTATACTTATCAGCTACAGTATCCACGAGAGTTTCATATCTATAAATGGAAAAACGTTAGTGGCAAGCAGCTGTGTTAAGCTAAAGTCAATTTCATGTAAAAATCTTTTGTGATATATTTTTATACTACAAAAATATAGATTATACCGTTATGGACAGTGTGTAATACACAATGATAATTATGTACTAACTATTCTCAATATACATATTTCATTTGTGTTGGAAACAGGTTTAATTTGCCTTTATATTGAATAAATATAAATATAATGCACCAACCACGTACTAAATAATATTCTGAAATATTATACTAACTCGCACAGTATAAAATTATTTTTCTATTGATGAAAAAAAAAAAATTTATTGTAAATGATTCAAATATATCCCATAGGAAATCAGCAAGAAACTTTGAAGAAATAGCATAATAGTCATAAATAATTCTTTTATAAATATGTTGAAGGAATATATTTTATAAATTAATGTATCCCATATGACCATATTTTTCATTAAAAAAAAAAAAAAAAAAAAACGATTTCAAGCATGTTAAATTTAAGTTTTTTTTTTAACCAACAAAACAAGCATTCAGTGACTGAGTGACTCATTGTCAAAAAATAATTTACAAAACAACGAATCCGTCAAAATAATAATTTAATTATGAAATATCAAAAAACAAACAAAAGAGCCTCGCAAACAAAACTTCCAAAATGATAAAATTGTCTCTATACAAATCCATAACCGAAAATTCGTGGTCTTTTTATTCTCCTGTTTGAAACTTGTCATTCAGAATTTTTTTTTTTTTTTTTTTTTTAATCCAGCATAGTTCAATCACTTATTGACTCCCTAACGCAAAGTTATCACCTAGAAACTTATAAAAACATCAAGAAATACCAGGGTTAAAAAATTTTTCTCAAAAATTTAGCTTAATTACACCATTTGTAATTCAGTTATCTTCAAATGAAAAATGAAGAGATCACCAGAAAAATTCGAAAATATCTACTATTATTCAAGATTTTTTAAGATTCTAAAAATAAATAATTGTTGAAAAATCTGTAGCGGATCATTTCTTTCTGCTCCTTGATAATTTCACGAAATAAAATAGAAAATCCAATTAAACATATTGGCAAAAAAAAAAAAAAAAAATCAACGCGACTTTCAGACCACTTATGTTTTGTTTATACAAAAATCGGATCAACTAGGATTTTTTTTCTTCAAATATTCAATATTGTCATGTAAGGAACACAGCTTCAGGTTGAACAAGCTCAAAAATGCATACAAAAATTGTGAATATTTCACCTCGCTTCACACAAGCTATTGAAAATTTTTTTTCGACAAACTCTGAAAGGGCCATTATTCTCCAATTCTTGACACCCAACTTAATTAAAAAAAAATCTTACAAGTAATATTTTTCTCTCCCACTCTATACCACCACAAAAAATTTTGTAAGAAAAAATTCTCAGCACAATCAAAGTATTTTTTTAAAATGCTGATAACACTGCTGACAACACCTATAAAAATTAACATTAATGACTGAAATTACTGAGAAAAATATTACTTATAACACGAAATTTATAGATAATTAATAGAGTTGTTTTTGGCCACGTTTATGCATCTTTTCAAGATGGTAAAACACGATCAAGTTATCGTATATTATTTTCTAACACAAGGGAAAAATGTCAGTTGGTAAACATTCAATAACTTTTTATGGACCTCTCTCTTCGTCAGTGATAAAAGAAGAAAAAAAAATTACTAAATAAAAATGATATTTTTCATACCCTAGAATGATTATTAATTTATTTATTTATTTCTCTGACAATTGATTTAATTTTCATAAAAATGAATAATATATTGGTATTTAAATTAACGATTTTTTAGGGAGGAATATTCATTCTGCATATTTTAAATCCCGAAAAGTTTAAAAGAGAACTAAGAGAACTAAGAGAAAGAAAACAAAAATCACAAGCAAACTATTATAAAAAGAATAATACCTTCCTAAAATTCAGCTCCAACCAACTAATTCTGAAGTGAAAATATACTTAATGACAAAGAGAGCAAAAAAACTCTCTAACGGTTTAAATTATTTAAATTATTGTAACAACGGTTTTCAATCAAATCGATTCCACATAAAAAAAATTTAAATTAGGATACTAAATATTTTATGACTAACATATTCTGGCAGAGAAAAAGAAATGTTTGATTTATAGAAAAACAGCTGATAGTTAGGAGGGTTATAATGAGATCCGACGCTCATCAATAAATTCATATTAATCGATTTCTCATACAGATATATAACAAGGCATATCAAAACCATTTTTTTTATTCTGAAATTAGCAGTTTAAAAGGTAGAATATAAAAATACCGATTATCCTTTTACTTGGCTATCTTTCTAAAATTAAACAATATCTCTTTACACAAGTTCGCCACTAAAATTTTCAAAAAATTCAAGAACAATCCAAGGACATTTGTTCAAATCTTTCTGCTAAGGATTTTACATAATGAGTGAACCAAATAAAAATTGAAAGCACCTAAAAAATATTGGATTTTTCCAGAAATCACACAGTTTGTGCAGTCGGAAGATTCTTTGCTCAAAGTTGTACCATCTTCGTATGAAATACAATATAAAATATTTAAAATCAGCTACATCTATCAAAATCCTTTCAAATACAAACGCAACTAGCATTATCAGTCACATAAAATCATAAAAATAAATATAAACAAAACTGGCGTATATTAGCTTCATAGAATTCCTTTCAATTAAAAATAAAAGTAATATCAGATGCATCAAATATTTTCAAATAGAAATAGACGAAAATAACATATCTAACGTAATCAAGCTTGAAATGCATGATTTTATGGCTGCAAAGATTCCAGAAAAAAGATAGATACAAATACAATGAAAACAGTAATTAAGGGTCAAATCCCGATAGTTCAGGGTCAAAATTACTTAGCAGAAGCTCTCAGACTTAACTTCATATACAATCATTAAAGAAATGATTTTAAAAAATAGAAAAAAATAAAAAAAAAAATAAAAAAAAAAAGAAATTTATTCTTGAATCGAGGAAAAAATCCAGTTCTTTACTCATCAAATAAAAGGATAAGGTTTCATAAAATTCTACATACTTAGTGTTTCAAACTAGAAGATGAACTAGAAAAGGAAAATACTTCTCGAAAGTATACAACAATCAAATAAGACCTAAAATTGATTTTGTGCCATTCATCAAACACAAAGAACTGCTTGGGAAATAAAGCTAATTAACGTAATAATTTGGAATAAATCAACAACATATTGGTATCATTAAGTTAACTTCTTTTTTTAGCTCTTCCTCGAGCTTTTTTATGAAATTATGTAAACCACTCATTGTCACTTTTTTTTTCCGATATCACTTTCCTGAACGCACTTGTTTTGAGATACATGGTCATGTGATTTTTAGGTTCAACCTTGTAAAGACACTCAGTGATGCCATTTTTCAATAATTGAATACATTTTTTTACCTCAATTCGCTTCTGTTAGACATTATTGATTTCATCTGCTACCATCTTTCTCTTGTTATTAGTTGCTACGTTGTCCCCTTTATTTCTTGGTTTCTTCAATGGAATCTACATACCTTAAATGTTTTGCACAATGTAACCATTTTGGCGGTTATTTCAATAACATGCATATCTTTCTCGGAACATTTTATGGCGACATAAACCAACCGCTGAGCACATAGCGTTTTATTTTGCAGATTTTAAAATGTGATTCCCTTTTTGGCACTGAATCCCCGTTCTATATGGCTTTGATCATGTGAAATAGTGAACACAATTATCATAACTTTCCATTAATTTTTATACTTGTCACAACCTTTTAAGTACTGGTGATAGAAATGATCTAAACAATTATCAATTAAGGTTGGAGCTAAGGAACTCTCATTATAAATCTTAGCTGTGGTTGAGGTGAACTGGCAAACTGCAGCTTGGCATTGTCGGTTATTTCAAGAATATGTGATCTGTTGATTAGAGCTTGTCAACTACCTTCTCGAACGTCCTCGGCCAATTTTTGCATTTGATGATATTCTTTGAAACAAGACTGGAAAAAGATCGAACAAAGAGGTATTTCAGTGAGGATCTTTCTCGGAACTTTTTGACAACTTTAACAAGTGTGTCACATCCTTTAAATTTCATTGGCAAATTGACTTGGAAGGACGAAAGCAAGATTTTGCTGGTAGTTGTTAGCTTAACTGATTCTAATGGTTCTCTCGTTTTTAAAAATATATTTTGTTCAAGGAGTAAGCTGAATCAGTTTTATCAATGTCTTTACGGATGAAGATCTTCATCAGTCAACGGACAATATTTTCTAAAATTTCACAAACAAATGGCACCTTTTGATTATCTGTTTGGAAATTCTTGTGATAAGAAAACATGATGCTTACAATATCATCGAAGAATTGTAATTTCACAATCACAAAAGCATCAAGTGACTGACCAAGAAGGTGTCACAGGATTTGTTATTTTAGGGCTTATTTGACTTGCAAAAAGTTTTGTAGTGCTTTTTGAGTCATGATATTTTCCCAACCTTCCTTTGCTCGTGCTGCAACAAACTCATCCTCGATCCACCATGCCTGACAAAAATGCAATGGAAATACATCCGCAGTGTTCAGCTGAACGTAAAGATCTATTCAAGCTGGAGAATCGTGAAACAAAATCCACATGGCATTTGTTCTTTCTGCTGTTCATGGCTTAGACTTTCATCAAAATATATAGAATAGGTTGACAATTTTTTATTTTCTGGAGCAAGATTTCCATGAAATATGGGGTCAATCCATGAGCAAATAACAAGCAAATTTACTTTTTGAGAACTGAAACGACTATGCTATATCACTGCCAGGAACATCACACAAAATCAAATTCAAGGAAAGATGATATGAATGATGTGACATATTGAAATTTTTCCATTTACTTGATGTTTGTTGCCTTTTCAATGCATTATTAAAGCACTCTTTCCAACTGCAGCTATGTCTATGACTGTGTTACAAAGTCTACACAATGCTTTGTGTTTGTCTGGTCTCCTTTTCAACCACACTTTAAACTGCTCATCGCTCAACAAACTTTCATTCAATATACTTTTTACATGCACTCTGGTTCTTTTTTACCAGACACTTTTACTAATCTAAAAAAGATAAAAAAAAAATCTATACACTCTATACTTTTTATTAAACAGAGCAAATAACAGAATTTTTAAGACAAATGTTTTGAAAAGATAATAACAAGGCCTTCTATGGTCACATATATTTTGTTTTTAATGGAAATTAAAGAATAAATTGAGAAAATCTTAAAACTATTGTCACACTGTCATTAATTTTTTATTTACATTTTGCACATTTTGTGAACCACTTGTAAATTTGACTGTGTGATGAGGAAAACAAAAATTTGAATTAATACACTGTTCACTATCTGGGTCCATTTTCAGCGAGAATTTAATGATACGTTGGCTCAGTCTACTGAGGAAAGAGCTATTTACTGAAAGACATGACAAGGAGGTTAATCAAAACCATCAACAATAAGTGTAATAGCAACCAATTTTTTTTTAGAGAGGACGAAAAACCATGGTTTTTTTCGGCTTTTTTTTCCATGAGATGATGCTTGATCATTTTTTGGATTAATAATCAGTGCTCCCACTCCAAAATGAATATTTCATTTATAAATTTATAATTCTAATCATAATTATTTCTATAAATGTAGAGGTTCATTGCAAACCTTATAGAAGTCAAGAATATTGGCCAAATTCACACTTTGAAATTTGCTTGAATTCTTCCTCTCAGCATGAACGTTTCACACTCCTACACACTTAAAAACTCTTTTTAAGGTAGGTGATATTCCATTAAAATTAAAATGTGAGTTTTTCTCGAGGCAAATTTTTAAACCATGATTGAGTTTGAGGTCATGGGTGAACTCTAACCCATGAAAACAAGAAAATGGAAGCCCATTTATTTATTGGTTGTCCAGCACATAAACATAGTCAGCCTTGTGCGAATCATCCCAAGAGTTTAATAATTTCTTTGTGACAGTTGACTCAGTTTTAAAACAACCAGCAAACTGAGTAACATAGACAGCATAAGCAAGCTGGTAGGATCTAACACACATGACTAGTCTCTAGCGGATTTATATTAGAAATGACCAAATGAATCAGGAAAATAAAAACACTTAAATGATAATCAATCCCCATATTCTTTAATATAGAAACAACCATGCAGTCATGTTGTTATTACCATCGATTAAACAACCATACAGTTATTACCCAAACGAAACAAAGATATATTTAAAAAAAACAATCAGGACCATCAAGCATGAACATCAAAAAATTATCGCGTCAGAAACTGAACACCTTATATCGAAAAAAGACATGGAAATAGAATAGGTTTTTCATTTTTGAGAACAAATGTATAAAGAGAAATAGATAACATTAAGTGTGATTGGGGCAATCACATTTTAAACTATAATCATTAAAATTATACACATAGTGTTCTGATGAGTATGACAAAAAATGCTAGTTTGTGTTTTATTAAGCTTGGTTAAGGCCCGATAATTGGCATAAGCAAGTGAATCAAAAATAGTTATTTTTTAAACATAAGTGGGGATGTACTTAAAAAATTAAACCAAAAAAATAACTTCGTTAAACACAATTAACTCTGGGGTTAAATATCATAAAGTTTTTATTCCAAGTGTTATCGCGAAGGTTTAAGAAACATAAAAAGAAACCGCAATCAATCTTGATGCGCATTGCTGCAACAGTTTGAAAAATAGTTGTTTTTTCATGTGTTTGAAGGAAAGGTGAAAACAGGAAAGAAAGTTGAAGCAAGTTATTATTTTTTTAATTTTAAAATATAATGGTTGCTTTACAAGAAGATGAAATTTTAACAGTCGAAGTGAGCAACTTTCCTTGCCTCAATGACAAGACAAAGGCCTACAAAGAAAGGGATGTAATGAAAAATTCATGGTAACTTAAAAATAACAGTTTTTTTCTAAAAACTTTCCCTCCATTATTACGAAAATTTTTTGTCTTTGTGTATGTTCATTTCCTTCAAAATAATCTGGAGAGTTTAAATTTTGTTGTAATGGGGAAGTGCTATAAAATAAAGTAATGTGTTGAAAAAAATTATATTCAAAATATTAAAGCACTTTAACCACAAGTGAGCACCAAGCTCTCTATCTTCATGTATGATTTAAAATTATAAATCAGTTTGAGAGAATTACTAATATGTTGTTTTTTGCTGGAAAATTTAACAAACTTTGGTCCAGTACAGCAATAAAAGATGCTCTCTATGGAACTAATATTATGCATAATTTGAAAAAAAAATGCTATCTATTTTACAAAAAAACTGTGTTTTTAGAACCATGGTAAAATTAGTCATCAGTAACGCCGTCGCTGCTTTCCTTTCATGGCACTAAATCGCCAGAATTTTTTTTTTTTACAAACGGTCAATCTGTTTTGAAAATATCAATTTTTGAACAATTGAGAGTTCTGATTGGTTTTGAGCATTTCGGGGCATAAATTAGTAGCAATAATTTTTCTAGACAAGCTATATTAGGAGAACCATCCCCACTAACACCATACAAAAAATTATAAAAAGACCGTTCTGTCATAGCCATAGGCAAACCAATCATTAGTAACATCACTGTGTTCCTTTTATGGTATTAAATCACCATACAAAAAAACTTTTACAAACGGTCAAATAATATTGAAGATATTAATTCTTGAAAACAATTTGTGTAGGATGATGTATGAATCGTCTCCACTAACATCATTACAAAAATGATTAGAGCTGATTTTTTTTAATGACCAAAAGTTTTGCTTTTCTGAAATTATGGGTAGTTCGCCCATGTCCATAGGCAAACAGCCAAGCCATTTTGCAGATAGTAAATTTTAAAAAATCAAGGTTTCTGATTGGTCGGGAGCATTTTGGGCTATAGTCTGAAAATGATGATTTTCCCACACACGGTTTGGCAGGATGTTAGAGAATTATTTCCATTAACATGATAATGCTCCAGCTACTCCATCATTGTTTAATCTGATGAAATCTTATCATAATTCGTCTTAAGCCTTTTACTTGTAGAATTTGATACAAATCGATAGACAAAAACAAGATTGAAACAATTTAATCAATCCATGAGAAATATTTACTTCCTACTGGTGTTTTAAATATTTTCCATTCTTTTATACAAACAAATTAGTGTAGTTTCAGGGACCACAAATTTATTGTTCTTGCAGGAAATATTTAATATCATTATTGTTCCAATTACAATTAATGCAAGCGCATTGATTTGGATTGAATACTTTTATACTGTTCTTAACAGCGTTGATCTTTATATGTGAATTAAATCAAAGTCAATCAAGTTAGATAAGCCAACCAAGCTAGTGAGACCAGAAATGAGCAAGCCAGTAAAACATTTAATAAATGCTTTTTTCAGACCTTTAAATAAACATATTTGTGCAAAATAGATGAAAAAACGCTGCAAAGAACTAGTCACTCAATACGAATAATTAAAAACTAAATCTGAAACTAAATCTTTTTTTCCTAACTAGAAAATAGTAAAATTGAAAAAGTTATAAAAGTTCTTTTGAAAAAAAGTCTTTGACACACACACAAAAAAAAAAAAAGCATTTCACGATTCAGAGTATCTAAGCAGTATTATTATTATTAAAACATCATTAAAATGTTAGAGCACTACCCAATTAGTAAGCACGATAAGAGCACTGGAAGTAAGATGAAATATTAGATTACAAATTGTAGTTTCAGAAACACTTTAATCTTTGGAGGTATTGTTAAAAAACAAACTGTGGCAAACATTTTAACAAGAGAAATAAAAGGAATGCAGCAGTTATGGAAACTTTGTAGCATGTCATTGATGTAAGAGTGAGTTGGAGGTCAAATGCCTTAGCATTTGGTTACCTTTGCATTAATAGGTTTATTTCAAGAATAAATACTGATGTCTATTTAAATGACCATTAGTTAAATATAACCCAAAATTTTACTTTTTTTAGTCCAAAATTAACATCTAGGGTAAGAGGAGTAATGAGATTTATATAAATTTAATTAAACTCAATGAAAATCTTAATATGAATATATCAGTCAATGCTGCCAGGCTATAGTATACTGTCCAGCTGATATATCCTTCAAAGTCGAGAGGCTATCCTATGGATTTAAAAGATATAATTGCCACCGTAATAAGATTTAGAGTTGTTTTATTTTCTTTCTGCATAATTTATGGAGTTGGTCTGTATTTTCACAGAATTTAAGATAGAAGTTATTTTCTTTGAAAACAACAAGGGAACAATAATTGATGATTATACCTATGGGCCATTTCTTCATCAGATATTTCATCAGCTTCTTCACGTAAACCAGAAATGCAAAATTTTGTCCTTGCAACGAGTTCTCGATGAGTTTTCTAAATATAATCACAGATTGAGGATAAATGAAAATGAGGTTTAACAAGCAGCATTATATTGCTGTAAATTTGATCTTCCAAACATAACAAAACTATTTGTGACAATAGTTAAAAGACAAGATAAAATTTTTGCACAATAATTTAGCCTTATACCCACTAATAAAACAATTCTCTTCAAAAGTCATAAAGCTCATTGGGTTAGTTTGAATATCTATTATCAATTCAAGACTGCTTTAATTTTTTGTTTTTTAGGAGCACAAACTCTTTTGATTGATAAAATCAATTCTTTTATGTATGTATGTATCTGCGCATGTGTGTGTGTGT
>JAUZNK010083632.1:0-13003 GCA_035046665.1 Euphysa ruthae | reverse complement strand
TAAAAATAGATATTAAGTGTAAAATTTTTATAGAGTGATATTTGGTGTAACCAAGGACGTCACTCATCAAGTAAAGCATTAGTTGTGGATGTAGCAGAGCACTCTTGTTATAGTTTATGTGCTCTGATGCCGCAAATGAGTTGAACATTTCCTTGGTTTGTTTCTAAATAAAGAGCCCAGTTGGATGTCTGTTCTACTATGATGTATTTCTTTATTTTAAAAATCTATTATTTCTTCGATTATATTGATATTCCCGTAATCGAGAGCGAAATCATCATTTTCACTTAAAACTTATTCAACAAGCACGGTTACCAAAGCTGACACTGTAAGAAAATGTGCACACAATGCTCTTGAAAACACTTTTCCAGAGATCATATGAACAGCAGTGTTCTGTGCATAAACTTGCGAAAACATCTCCCCAATTCCGGACCGTTTCATCAGATGACCTAGATTCCCAAGGAAATTTATCAGCATGTGGAATCCCCCAAGATGACATGCAATATCAAGCCATGCGTTTTCAATTATTCCAGTTTCTTCAAATGGAAAGGTTGGTCAAATGTGACACAGGGCACTAAAATGTTTAACCTTTTCGCTCGTTCCTTAATGAATAATAACCTTGAATAGATCATGACCTACTTAAATGTATTTGTATTCAAGTAAGTCATGAATAGCTAGACTACTCATGAGAGGCATTCAAGTCAATGATAGGAATGGATGTCACTGTTGATTTCTCTTTCACTTGCTGTTTGCTAACCTTAACCCCAACAGGTATAATAGGAAATATACTGTTTAGTAGAAAGAATTAAAGAATGTGTGAATTATATGTTACATGTCTTAAATTTAACCTCATTTAAATTTTGGAAACAAAATCAAACATGTAGGTGACAATAGTTAAAAACCCTGAAGATAAACGCATTATATAAAACTGATTTTGGGGGAGCTACGATTACATCGACAAAAAAGTCTGTTTGCAAATTTCTGATGAACTTCCTTTCAAATAAAACGATCAGTTAACAGTTAACAGGAACCAAATAAGTAATAGACGAATCTTCGTGCTCGGCATTCCATAGTTTTGTGGTACTTTCTTTCACATATTACAACTTTTGGTTCTGGAGGAGCATTATCTGCACACTTCAGATACACGTGCAGTAAATGGTTTTAATTAACCCAGGTATGTTATTTACTTTACTAACATCAAACGATGGACAAGCACACAACGCTAAAATAAGCTTGTAAGGAGAATACCCGTACCTAAATGCAGCATTGACAACTGTTTTGTTGACAATGGATATTTTCTTTTATTTGCGTACAAATCGTGATATTCTTTCTGGACGTAGTTTCTCAGAATGAAAATCAAAACAGTTCGTTTTTCTCTCCTCTAAACCGGAGGAAAAAGCAACAGATATAACAAGTTCACAAAAATCTGACTCTAACTCGCTTCCTTTAATTGTGACAAAATTAAATAGGAGATATTTAAAAATTTAATTTTTTGTTATTTTTTAGCGTATAATCCTTCGATTTATTAATTATAGTCATAAAATGATAGTAATCAGAAAATTGGCTTGTATTAAAAATAAATAAAATAAATTAGCTATAAATTACATTTGAAATTTACAACTACAGTACAATTTCTATTTTCTTGCGACTTGAATCTAATTTCTTCTTATTCATCAAGTATAAACCTTCAATTTACTTGCATTGGTCAAAAAATTGCCTTAAAAAAAAGTGAAATACATTAGCTGAAAATCAATGTATTTTCTTAATTACGTCTAAAGCTTCGATTTATTAGTAGTAGTAGTCAGAAAATTTGCTTGTATTAAAAATAATATAATTAAACATTAGCCATAAATCAACATGGCCAATTTTAAGTGCTGCCCCATGTTGATGCTCCATGTTGGTTCTACTATTTTCTTGCAACCTCAACGTACTTTTTCATATCTATTACGTACAAACCTTCAATTTATTAGTATTAGTTAGAAATTTAGCTTGTATTAAAAAAAAAAGTAAAACACGCTAGCCATAAATCAACGTGGGTCTTTAAAGTGCTGTCCCATGCTGGTGCATCATGTTGAGTTTAACGATTTTCTTGCAACCTTAACATAATTTTTCTTATTTATTACGTATAAACCTTCAATTTTTTATTATAAGTGAGAAATTTAGCTTGTATTAAAAAAAAATTAAAGTAAATTAGCCATAAATCAACATGGATCGTTTAAATTACTGCCCCATGTTGATGCGCGATGTTCAGTTTAACGATTTTCTTGCAATTTGAATGTGATTTTTTTTTTGTTTTGTTTTTATTTCGTATAAACCTTCGAGTTATTAGTAGTAGTCAGAAAATTAGTTTGTATCAATAGAAAAGTAAAATAGATTAACCATTAATCAACATGACCCGTTAAATCAACATGTGCCGTTTCTGACTGATGTTGTTGGTTGGAAACGTTGCTGACCTTGGTTTAAGCGCCATAGGTTAAAATCTCATTAACATAGGTCAGTGATATACTCGGGTCGGAGCACTACGAGTTAATCTTTATATAAGTTTTAATTAAATTTTGATTTTAAAAAGTTGAAAAAGTTATTATTTTGATTTTAAGCATACCGAAACATGAAAAAAATTGCTTATTTGTGGTGTTAAGTGCACCTTAATGAACCAGGTTTGTTATTATATGTATTATAATATTTATATTTATATATTATTATTATATTATTATATGTAGCTATTTATCAATTTTTTATTTTTTGTTTAGGGAAAAGATGAATGTTTAGCTAAATGATTAGAAATTTTTTTTCTACTTTTTGATTTAAAAGTTTTTAACATTATAAACAAATGTAACAAAGCATGATTATTGAACAGAAACGTCCTTGTCTGCTTGACACCAAGGAGTTTCTAATTCTAATCAGACAGCTAAGTTTGCTATTGGCCTGCATATATACATAATTTCTTACTTTTATAAATTTTTACAACCACGTTTTAGATGAATTGGCTTTAAAAGTTTTTGATTTTGAGCATTAAGGGCGATAAATACACCTATGAACCCCATCACTTGAGTTGTTTGTATTTTGCAACTGCCAATTCACTCTGATATTTTATTTGATTATTGCTCTTGATCAACACTATTGGGTGTTAGCTAGCTTAAATAATGTCTGTTTGGCAGACTCTTCTCAATTAAAATTAAAAATCAATTTCCCAGTTACTGTCAAATTAAAAAATTCTGATTAGATTTTATCTTTTTGAGCGCTTTCCCGTGATGGGATTTCGATGTAATGTAATAAAAATATATCTCAGTCGTGGACAAGTCTGGGTTTATTGCAGTTTCACTTTAAGAAAGAGTATTCAGTACAACATTGAAATTAGGATTTTTTTTCTTTAATTTTATTGCCAGAGAACAGAAAAACATTTTTTTTTAAATATTTGGCTCACTGTAAGGAAAGCAGCTAAAGAGGAGTAAAAACTTATTGCATAAAAGTGCTACTCATTGGCTGAGTGGGCGATACCTTGATTTGAAAAAATTATCTTGAGTTTGGGAGTCAGATACTCTACCTGAACTATCCGGGTATGTATATAAATTTATTCAACAATAATTGGTGTTTTAATGGCCATACTTAATATAACAGTTTTCTAGTATTTCTATAAATCAAATCTTTTCTTCAGAAAAGTAAATGAGTAATCTAAAAAATAGCTGACCATGTGTACCGCTGATTTGAAGTTAGTAAACCATTTTTTTATGTAAAATTTAGCTTATATTTAATTCCAGAAAAAGAGAAATTAATGAATTTTCTAAGGTCAAAAAATATATTTTTAAAAAAGAAATATGCCTCATATAGATTGGTTATTCAAAATGCTTTGAAAAATCTGAAATATGATTTTTTATAAATTTTTATCAAAGAGGATAAACTAGAATTATAAGTAGAAATATTTGTAACTTTTATTATTTTGTTACATCAGAAATCAATTTAAAAATTTATCCTGACAATAACGGGATGTATATTTTTAATTTTACATGGCTTGAATTAAGAAGGTAGGAAAATCTTAGATCTTCTCGATGTTTTTTGTCGTGAAATGATTCCAACCAAATCCTCTTACTGCTAGATTTTATATTTCATCACAACTACCTGGTGGAGATGTAAAACAGGGTAGAGTTACATTTTGCTTTCTAAGTGTTAGTGTTTGAAAGTAATGAAATGAGTTAATAAAAATCTTAGTTTATACAATAATAATATATTTCGTCAAGTCAAATGAAACACATGAGAGTTGGCTAAACACAACATTATTTTGCAAATTAAATACAGAATATTTCATTGGAAATCAACTGAATTATCTTTTCCCTCAAACATGTGCTCAACAAAAATAGATTTCACTTGAAAAAAATGACATTTCTAATGGACACTTTGTGATGATTGACGCTTATATGCTGGCTTGTTTGTGTATTATGTAAGTGTATAATTGTCAATGGAAATTGCTTAAGTTAAAAAGGAAAATAAAACAAAAATGAGGATAATTAATATAGTTAAGAAAAGTGAATAAGATAGAATTAAAGATCAAGACTATAATGAAATACTTGCATGTTTAGGTTAGTCCACCCAATATGCAGCGCCTTCGTGCCAAACCTAAAACAGAGAAATAATCTTTAGATTTTGATTGAAAACATTCAGCTGTATTTTTTATATGTTGATAATAATATTCATGCAATTTTTGTTATTAGATTTTCAGATATTGAGTGGTTTTATATACTACAATTGAATGGTGGTGCAACGTTTGTAGGTAAATATTTAAAGAGTTCAAAGCTTTATCAGTATTAATACCAATACTTTTGCAGTATTTTTAACTAAGCATGGGAATTTTTGTTTGGTTTGTCTGACCAGTCCAATCTAAGGCATAATTAAACTAGGCAATTTCAGGTTTTTCTTTTTAATTATTTTTATTGATACCATGTTTTTGTCTAAATATTTTTTGATTTGTCAATAAGTTTCACTTGACACAAATAGTTCCGCGAATTATTTTTTAGTTGATTTTTAGCCCAAATTTTATAAATTTTTAAAATTCTCTCTATTAAGAATTTTTTCATGACAAATTTATAGGAAAAGTTGTTAAAGCTGAAATCATTTGTCAACAATCCGGTTTGCTTATTTTCTCTAAAAATGTTTGAAATTAGTTCTTCAGTACTGGTATTAATTGGTATGTCTATCAATGAAATTAGTTTGTTTTAAAATTTGATATTCTTATGTTGTTTTTCAAAAAAAAGTTATAGCATTCATTTTTGTTGTAAAATAAACGAGGAATTAATACCATTTGCATACCTACAATGACAAATTGGATTTTTACTTGAACAATTGCTTAAACATTTATTTTAAAAATAACTTTGGTAGAACAGGAGCTAAATTGGATCCTTTAGGAATTCTGTCACACTGATCATCACACTTCCAATTGAACAAGAAATGGTTCTTAGAAGCAGCAAAAAGAAATAACTTTTTAAATCATTTTTTGAAATGTTAATATGAGGATAGTGTCAAAATGAGGAATAAACTGCTAAATTCACAGTTTTACTTTCAAAGATAATAAAAGAATTTTATACATCAAAAGAGATCATAAATTTATCAAAAGTTCTTTTACCTCTAACTTTTTGGATGAACGTATGAACTTTAGGGGCAAAATCTGTGTTTGCACAAGGTTTTAAAAGATCACACAGAAATTTACAAATAAAAGAATTAATAGAAAAGATGATAGATCAAAATTTAGGATTATTGTCTTTATCCACAATGGAAATGTGACAGGCAATTTTTGTGTTTATCCTTGCCACCATTTGTTTTTTATCTTAATGCTTATCCTTGTATTATTTTTTGTTGTCTATTATCATGTCTTGTAATTTTCATAGCATATGTATATTTTTTTGTGGCAGAATAAATACTTAATTATCTAAAGATTTATGTTTTCCAAAACTTTAGTCTACTGCTTTTAAATGCTTAAGGCCATCTTAAAAATGTCTTTTTTTCTGATTTACCAGCTGGGTAAGATTTTTTTTTTAATCTCAAAAGGCTGCTGTGCTAAACATATATATATATATATTTTTTGTGCAAATTTCTGTTCTTGAGGAAAAAAAATCAACACATAATATTTTAAAAATTAAAAAAAAAAATAAGCGAAAGATAGAAGCAAAAAACAGAAAACATACAAAGTGTTCATATTTTCATTTTTTATATAACATTACAAAACTTTTTTCTTCATATGCAAAACAAAAAAAAAAATTTTTTTGTACATAAACAATGTTACAAAACACGTTTTCGTTTTGCAACTCTATCCTCCATTTGAGATATAATTTACGTGGTAAATTGGAATGATACGAAGATATGAGTTTTTCTTCATATCATTCCCAAAAAAACTCCCTGGTGGTAATATTACAGACAAAAAAAATTTGCGGCCTCCCGGGTGGAATGAATATACAGTTATGAACTACATTGGAAACATAACACATTTTTAATGGCCTAATGTTTTAGTGGGTTTCATGACCTATAAGGAATAATAAATTGCCACATATCAAATATAACTAAATATATCTAAATATTTTATATACCTGTAGTGGTTTAAAACAATCAAATTATCTTTAATAAGTTACTGTGGATTGTTTTTTAATTTTAGCAGGTGACAAGCAAATTGGCTGCAGTGGTCTATTATTCTATTGCCTGAAAGAAAACACTTAATAGTTTAAAGAATATTTTTGAAAATGTCATCTACAACAATACTTTCTGATAGAACGATGGATAGCGGCGATCTCCATCAACCACAGAGTGATTACGAACGGCTACGAGATCAGTGTCTGAATGCAATGAGTGAATTGGAAACGTTGCGTCGTCAACATGCTGAGATTATGAACAGATGTGAAATGAGCGCACAGGAAGCTGAGTACTTCAAAAAGCAAAATAAAGGTTAGCGTAATTCGCTTGAAGTAAAAGTAATGCCTCTCTTAATGTTGCATTCAGTCATTTTATCATTTTATTTTTGAAATATGAAGATGGTTTAAATCAAATTTGCATCAACAAAAATTTTGCTTTTAATACTTTTTTCATATAACACAACAATAAATATTACATAGTAATATATATATTGTTGTTGCTAAGTAACACGGTGACAACAACATGTCACAACAAAATGTCTGAATTCCCCCATAAGACAACATAATTTTCAGCTATTTCCCCTGAGGGCAACCGATCCTCATAAAAAAAAAACAACAAAAAACATAACTTTTCCATTTACTTTCTATTGATATTTTCAGTATTTAAGGTGGTGAGCATGTATACTGCCAAGGCTATCAAACTAAGGTGAAAAACCAGGAAAGGGTTCTGATTAAACAATGCAACATGGTGTAACCAATGTCCGTCAATACAATCATGTATTGCAATAGTGATTCAATCTTGATAGGTCCTATTACTTACCTTAATACAAACCTGATGGGGAAATAATACATGCTGCTGGTAAAAAAGACAAATTTAGCCATAACCAAATGTCATATTACGTTCATTAAGTGCGTGAAAAAAGGAATTAAGCTTGTACTGCCAGAACCAATTTTTGATCAAATGAATTTTTTTTTTTCCAAAAGGATTTTATTTATTATATATACCAGAATTTTGGCCCATCCTGTATATTATGAAAGATATCGATATATTTGCAATAATAAAAAAAATTGTGTTTTTAATACTTTTTATAATATAATGCTACTCAAGTCTATATTTGTTTTCAAACAAAATCAAGACATTATACCTGAAAAAACAGAGCAGAAAAAGCTACAATGCTTTTTTTTTTGCTTTTTTTTTTTTTTTTAATTTTCCTTAAACTTTACAAAATAAAATAATTCTAAAAGCCATATTTTCTTTTTTTAGTCATAAA
This sequence comes from Euphysa ruthae, assembly GCA_035046665.1. Classification (NCBI taxonomy): domain Eukaryota; kingdom Metazoa; phylum Cnidaria; class Hydrozoa; order Anthoathecata; family Corymorphidae; genus Euphysa; species Euphysa ruthae. The sequence goes on along the minus strand of JAUZNK010083632.1, from coordinate 5,124 downwards.
TTAGATTTATTTTTACTTCAAAATTTAAAAAAGTTTACAGCCTTAACACATTTACTTTCATTTTTTCTGAAGGATTGACGAAAATTTTATAATGCGGTCAACCTGAAATTGAAAATAAGAAACAAAAAAAGAAAGTCTTAAAATCATATGATGGCGAATAAATAAGCTTGCCATTTCTCCCACTTACAGATTCCTTCCAATTGTCCATCTTATATATTTGTATATATTCATTTTCTTTAAGACATGTCCACTGAAAATATCAATTATAAATTATTAATATATAATTGTAAATTTATAAAATTTTTGAAAACTTTTTGAAAAAGTTTTTCCATTGCATTTTACTGAACCAAAACATTAATTTTATTAATATTTGTTTTTTATATTTTTATATTTTATATTTTTATATTTTTTATATTCAACTTCTATGATACTTCTCATGCAAAACAAAACTTAAGGATTTTTGAAATATTCATGTGTAGTCTTTAAGTTGATATTTATTTATTTATCATTTTCTTGCTTTCCTGAAGTAGAAAATTAATTTTCGTTATGTAAAATAGTCATCTCCTATAGATATTTACATTGCAGTATTGCGAGTCATTATTGCTTGCAAAAAGTTACGCTGCATTTTTTGGTTGCACTTAACAAATGTAATACTGCACTATTATTTACTGAAGAACACTTATTTAGAGAAGCCACAATGCATAACTTATTGCCGATCTTTATGGGATGAGTGTTCCAGAGGAACATGTTTTTTGTTTGCCCAGTTAAATGTCCTACACTCAAAGTCTTGCTTATACTATATTCTCTGCCACAAATAATTAACAATTAAATATTTAATTATCTTATCTATAAATGTTTCTCCAGTTCTTCTCATAATTTTATTCAGCTTAAATCTGTTGAATGCTGTTTGTTTTAATTGGTTTTACTCTCGTGTCTATTTGTTAATTTTGTTAGGGTGCTGTAGTACGAGAGGTGGAATGTTTTGTTAGGGTGCTGTAGTACGAGAGGTGGAATATTTTGTTAGGGTGCTGTAGTACGAGAGGTGGAATATTTTGTTAGGGTGCTGCAGTACAAGAGGTGGAATATTTTGTTAGGGTGCTGCAGTACGAGAGGTGGAATATTTTGTTAGGGTGCTGCAGTACGAGAGGTGGAATATTTTGTTAGGGTGCTGCAGCACGAGAGGTGGGATATTTAACGAGCTGAGTATTGCAGACTGACCTGACCTTAAAGATTGTGTATTGTGTATTTGCTAGAAATCGTATTGCTGTGTTAATAAAAGTGAATGAAAGTTAATGAAAGATGATGAAAGAGAAAGCATTTGCTTTTAATACCCATGTTCACATGTTACACATGTTTTATGAAGAGAAATAGTTATTTAATCACATTTGTATCTAGGTTATGTTTTATAATATTGAAATCAAAGAAGTTTTAAATAAATATAAAGGTTATACCTAGTTAAGAATTTGCAATTCAGCTCAGGACAAGAAATTGAAAACTACTAAGAGATGTCATTTGTAGATAAATTCAGAGAAACTTAGTTAGTCTTAGTTTTTGTTAGGTTAGAAACTCTTTAATAGATGCTAAAAGCTATAGGTTGTTGGTCCACTAAAGCATAAGGCAACATGATAGTGGATTAGGTAGTGTAATTTAAGGAAGCTTGTAGAAGTCACCTAGAAAGTATGGGTGAGGTTAACTAGATGTAAGAGTATTAAATTAGAAATTTACTCTAAGAAGACATGAAGTGAGGTAGGTAGTTTGCAGTGATTTTAAAGAGAAGAATGAAAATAATGGATGATTATAGCTTCAAAATCAGTCTTTCAAAATCCTAAGTCCCTGTCTTAAGTTTATTCTAAATATTAAAGTTAAAAATAATTTCTAAAAGTGTGTTCTGATTATTTTTGGATCTAAGCAGCGAAGATTCTATGAATTAAATGCTGTTCATCTGTCCGTCCGTGCATCAAAACTCGCTGATTAGTTTTTTGCGTGAAAAGAAATAATTTCCCTGTTCCATATTTTCTCAAAAATATTTTTTGCGAAAATCTGAGTAAACAAGTCAAAAGTCATTGTTTGAGATCCATCCATTTGTTGTTTTCTTCAATATTATACTTGAAGTTAAGGTTTAATGGGGCAAATGATGTGAAGATAATGGATTTCTGAAAATTTCTTGTTGGCCTGATTTTGAGGTAAATGATGCAAAAAAAAAATTGATATGTGATTGGTATTTTTTCTCTTGTCATTTCTAAATAGCTTAGGTCCAAACACACACTGCTTGTGTTTTTTTAGATTTTGATTTCCTCTCACCTCTCCCCTCTTTTTAAAAGGTCACTTCTTTTGTTTCTTTCTCTTACATCTAACTCATGGCTAGCACAGATGTTAAAAAAAAGAATGGGAACTTCTTTTACGCAACTTTTGGTTACTTACGTTTAAGATGTCCCACTCAATGTTTATGTCAGTAAACAGCGGGTCAAAATGTCAGGTTTTTTTCTTCTAATACAATTTTTTTATGTTTTTTTCTCAAAAAATGAAGAATTCTGTAATATTGTTTCAGTTTTGTATTTTGATTGAATATTGCAATTATTTGGTCAAAGTTAACAATAACACACTCATGTTTTAAAACTGCTGTGAATTTTGATGATCCTGGTGATTTTCTTTGTTCATTAATTTTATTTATTGAATCTCATTGCGTTTAATTAAAAACCTCTTTAATTACAATTCTGTTTAAATGAAATAGTTACAGTAAAAGAATCAATTTTTATAATAAAAAATTTTATAGAATAATTCCAAATGATGCACAAATAAATATGAAAATATGTCAAAATACCATAGACAAACATATATTTAACAACAGCTTATTAGATATTTTTAATGCAAGTCTTCCAATTTTTCCTTTATTCCGATGTTCACCTGTTTTTCCAACGCTCTTTTATTTACTGCGTATTATTTCAAGAGAAAATCTGGCTATATTTGCAAATCAAGAAATCTAAGAATAAGAAGGAAAGTATGAAAATGGATTTGTTACAGAGAAGTTATCTTTATTAAACAGGAAAGCTTTACTCCTTTAAAAGGTTTTGTTTAAATTTTTTTTGGCGAAATTTGCTATTTTTTTTTTTGTAATACTCTCCCATTAATAGCAGTATAAAACATAAATATCAGAAAACCAAAAATTTTTAAACTGTTTGCATTTCCCCCTTGAGTCAGATTGTTTAAATCAAAATAGAAATGTTTATTTATACTCACTTAAAGCCTTCTCCTCAGAGCTTTGTAAGCTGAAAACACAAAACGATTTGGGTGTTAAACACATTCAGCTTTGGAATAAAACCTGCTATTATAAAAACCCTAGATTTTCAGTCCTTAACTCATCTGAGCATAGAGAATTCTTAAAAAAAAAACAAAAAAATTTTTATAGATTATGGTTTTTTTTTTTGTAACAAGCAAAATGTATTTAAATGTTGGACAGTTGAATTTTGTAATGCTACATGATGTTCCTGAGGTCCGAGTGTTCTGTGAAAGCTTTTTTCACAAAAGTAAAATTGATATTCAATTTTTTTAAGCAATGGCAAGCAAAGTTGAGGAATCCAGCAAAGAAAACCAATTACTGAAGGTCAAGTTTGATCAAATAACTTCTGATCGTAACAAAATAAAACAAGACTATGAAGAATTTGTATTACTCCGAGAGCAAGAAAAACTCCATGGCTCAAAACATAGACAATTAAAACCAGATAATAGTGTGAATGATGAAGCTATCCTAGTGTACGAAGATTTGCAGAAAGAAAATGATGATTTGCGATACAATTATGATGATTTGCGTACGGATCACGATTTGTTGTTGAGTAAGTATAATCAAATTGAGGATGATAATTTAAAATGCATTGAGCAGTACGATCTGTTAAGAGAGGAGCATAATACTGTTGCTATTGAACGTAACGTATTAAAGCAACAATGTGCTGCTGCTATTTGTGGTTATGAAAAAGCATTGCATGACCGTGACGATGCTGTGAGGGAATCTTTACAACATAAACAACATCGAAATGCTGCTGTCAACGAACTAGAGCAAGCAGTGAAAGTCAAGCTCCAGATGAGCAAAGATATTATAAAATTGCGTGAAGAACGAAATTCAGCTTTGCAAGAATATAAACTTGTTATGAGTGAACGTGATACTGTCCATCAAGAAATTGAAAAACTTCAGCATGATTTGGGAATCACAAAAGATGAGGCTAAGAAGTTGATTGATGATAAAGAGAAGGTTAATATTTTCTACACAATAATCTTATTTTTCATTGTTTCAAACTTTTGGCTTTAAAATTTATTTTTTAATTTTAGAATTTAAGTTTTTACCTTTTCATTCTCTCCCGTTATGTATGGTAATTCACGATATTATTTTAACTACATTCTGGGGTATTTAAAATCTTTTTCGGATTGGAATAGGGGGTTTTATATTCAGGGCATGGAAGGATCGTAGGCCCTTGTAGCACCTCCCAAGCTGTTTTTTTATCAAATCTGGGGTGTGTGGGCTTAGAATAGGGGGTTTTATACTGAGGGTATGGCAATCGTAGAATGTCGTTGTGGCTTCTCCCAGGGACTAATGGGGCTTTACACTTCTGGAGTGGGGAGGCCTTATAAACCTTCTTGTGCCTTTCAGGTGGTTTTTCGTCAAATCTGGTAGTATGGGTGGTATGAGGCTTGGACTAGGAGTGTTTATCCTAGGAGGTTCTATAGGACCACGTCGCACCTCCCATTTGATGTTTTGTGAGTTCTCTTTGGCACACACACCCCTTCAGTCCACAGCTTTGAGACCTTGGTTGTTTTTATGTAGAGACGGGCGTTAGGCCAGCTAATACCAAACGATGAAAGCAGATAATAGACGGCCATTGTTGCAACTATGCCACAAAAAATGTGTTGACATATATTGTCGCACAGATCGCCAACAGCTACATCCTGGTAGAACATTACCAGTTCCATATAGGCTATATGGTGTAGTGACTAAATCAGCGACTTCGCTTTGTAAGTCATGCGGTTCACATGGTCTTGCTCAAAAATTGATAGATACAGAGAAACGTGTGCGTAGAGACTTTGCCTGTGTGCTGTGTGAATTTGTCCAAAATTATATTATAGAGACTCTTCTGA